>JARQOD010008126.1:0-36761 GCA_033576555.1 Oophaga sylvatica
TCATTACCAATGTCAAAACACAATCAATGATAAAATGTTTTGTAAACAAATTTGGATTCCTAAATATTCTGTATCTCATGTTATTGCGTTGCAAAATAATTCTTTATTTGAATGTGTGCAATCCCTTGATTTTGCTAGAAAACATGAGAATCGTGAAAGGAAAATAAATCATACTAATTTGTAAAATCAGACAGAGTAAAATCTTTTCAAAAGCCAGTGTCAAAATCTCCTAAACTGAGTCATCCCTGTAATCAAATCTGTGACATACAAAGAAATTACATATTTGTTATAAGCCCTACCAAATGATCCAAGAGTTCACAGAAAGAGAGAAAGAGTTAAAAATTCAAAGTTCAGACCTCTCTGTAAAATGACAAATGGTGAACAATGACAAACAGAAACAGATGATTTCTGAGAGTGACATAACTGAGTCTTCAGTTTACAGCTCATTATCGAGCTGCTCAAACAATCATTAAAAAAGGTATGATAAAAAGAGCTTTTCAGGACATTTTGACAAAGAAATAAGATTTGGTTTAGGAATTGACTGAAAATGAAATTATATGTTGAGTAAAGTATTATACAATATATTGTTCACTTATTTGTAATTATTTTATAAATATAATTCTGTAGTTCTACAGTTTTTGTAGATATACTGTATATATATTTATATATTTATATAGTATATATAGTATACTTGTATAAGTAGAGATTGTATAACTGTATATTTATATGTATAGTGATATAATTAAAATAAACTACAGTAATAATATTTAGAATTACATTAATTAAACCTTCCTCTTGTGTTAGGGTCGTGAACGACCCGTTTTAGGTTTTAAATGCATACAAATTCTACATACACTTTTTTATTGCATCAAGACTTTTTGACTTTTTCAGGAATTTATTTTTAAACAAAATACAATAAATAAAACTATTTTACTAAATTGTAAAAATGCTCTTATTACAATTATAACATTTGTGTTGTTGGGTCAATTTCGACCCAGGTCTAATATAAGAGTAAAAAAAACAATAATAAGTCCCAAAACTGAACTCATAAACACAATATAAACCAACAGCCCCAGCCAGCTCTACCTCCAACAACTTGAGTTAGGGACATATCAAGGCATGTATGGCCAAATCATCTTAGAGTTGGTACTTTGCAGGGTATACATCTCCAGTTTACACATGCAACAATGAGGAGAAGATTTGATGTAAGCCAAATTCTGGATTATATCTTAGATGATAATGAATCAGAGGACACACAGCAGCAAACTGAAACAGATGAACAGGTTTCTGAGGAGGAAGATGATGTGAGTATCAACCGGAAGACACAGACAGTTCTGATCATCTGATGAGGAGGTCACTGATGCTGAAGCTGCTCCCGCTGAAAGATTCAAATCCAAAAGTGGCAAGATCAGTTGGAGCTCAGTACCTCCAGATGTATATGGCAGGGCAGATGCTGCAAATGTCATAAAAATGACCCCTGGGATCACAAGGTTTGCTGTGACAAGAGTAAGTGACATCAAGTCATGTTTTGATCTGTTTATGCCATTGTCAATAAAAAAAAGTCATTATTGCTATGACAAACCTTGAAGGAAAAAAAGTCCACGGCAACATGTGGAATGACCTTCATGTTGATGTCCTGGATGCCTACATTGGTGTTCTTCTCCTTTCTGGAGTGTACAAATCCTGCAATGAGGCCACTGATAGTCTCTGGGACGCATCGACAGGCAGGAATATTTTCCGGGCAACAATGTCAGAATGATATCAAAAGTCCTCAGATTTGACAACAGAGACACCAGAACAAAATCTGACAACTTGCTCCCATCAGGGATGTTTGGGAGAAATGGGTGTAGCTCCTTCCACTGATGTTCAACCCAGGACCAGAAGTGACAGTAGACGAACGTTTTCTCCCTTTCCGTGGAAAATGCCCCTTCCGGCAATACATGCCAAGTAAGCCAGGCAAATACGGCATAAAAATTTGGGCAGCCTGTGATGCAAAAACTAGCTATGCATGGAATCTACAGATTTACACAGGCAAGTCTGCAAGTGGCATCCCTGAAAAAAAACAAGGAAAACGTGTAGTCCTCGATATGACTACTGGACTGCAGGGTCACAACATTACTTGTGACTAGAGTTGAGCATTCCGATACCGCAAGTATCGGTATCGGCCGATATTCGCTGTATCGGAATTCCGATACTTAGTTCCGATATTTTCCATATATCGTATTCCGGAATCGGAAGTTCCCATAATTCTTTGAGAGGCAATGTGATTTTAGTCAGCCAATGAGGAATCCTAAGAAGTGTGGGCACATCCTGTAATGCTGCGGTCATGTTAACTAATGGCATGGCTGGTATTGGATGCTGAAATGATGTCAGAATGCACTATAAAAGGCGCCGCCGCCATTTTAGCGTCACTGTGCTGTGAATTCAGTTAGGGACAGAACGCTGCTCTGCTGACTCTGAGGGACAGTTAGAGATTGCGATTTTGTGTACTGTGCTTTAGGCAGGCTAGTTTACCAACCGCTGTGTAAAGCTTCCTTTTGCCTTGCAGCGTTGTTTTAACAGCTCTGTGGAAGGTGTTTGTGTGAGAGTGCAGGTGACGCTGCAGTTTGCTCTGCATCCAATGCTGTTTGTAGGCATCTGCACGTGTCACTCACAGACTCTTTTTTTTTTCTTTAGTGTAATTCTTGCTGCTCCATTCAATAGAAATTATAGTGTAACGCGCTTCCATCCGTATACAATACATTGGTTGCAAACACTATAGAAGTACAGAAAGGAGCCTTTCAGAGATAGTGAACAGTTGTGTGCAGTGTTCACTCTAGTCTGTGAGGTTTTTTTTTTTTTGAGTTCAGATCACGCTCCAGTTAGTTCTTGAACCACTGCTGCTTGTACTATGCTGAGCGTGTGTCACTGCCTCATCCTTGACATTTTTCTCTAATTGGTGCTGCTCCATTCTATTTTAAAAAAATGAAATCTATTAGTGTGATGTGCTTCCATCCGTATCCAATACATTGGTTGCAAACACTATAGAAGTACACAAAGGAGCCTTTCAGAGATAGTGAACAGTTGTGTGCAGTGTTCACTCTAGTCTGTAAGGTTTTTTTTTTTTTTGAGTGCAGATCACGCTCCAGTTAGTTCTTCAACCACTGCTGCTTGTACTCTGCTGAGCGTGTCTCACTGCCTCATCCTTGACATTTTTCTCTAATTGTTGCTGCTACATTCTATTTCAAATAATTCAAATCTATAGTGTGACGTGCTTCCATCCGTATCCAATACATTGGTTGCAAACAATATAGAAGTACACAAACGGGCCTTTCACAGCTACTGAACAGTTGGGTGCAGTGTTTACTGTAGTCAGAGGTTTTCATTTTGGAGTGCAGATCCCGCTCCAGTTAGTTCTTCAACCACTGCCGCTTGTACTCTGCTGAGCGTGTCTCACTGCCTCATCCTTGACATTTTTCTCTAATTGGTGCTGCTCCATTCTATTTAAAAAAAAATGAAATCTATTAGTGTGACGTGCTTCCATCCGTATCAAATACATTGGTTGCAAACAATATAGAAGTACAGAAACGGGCCTTTCACAGCTACTGAACAGTTGGGTGCAGTGTTTACTGTAGTCAGAGGTTTTCATTTTTGGAGTGAAGATCCCGCTCCAGTTAGTTCTTCAACCACTGCTGCTTGTACTCTGCTGAGCGTGTCTCACTGCTTCATCTTTGACATTTTTCTCTAATTGTTGCTGCTACATTCTATTTCAAATAATTCAAATCTATTAGTGTGATGTGCTTCCATCCGTATCCAATACATTGGTTGCAAACAATATAGAAGTACACAAACGGGCCTTTCACAGCTACTGAACAGTTGTGTGCAGTGTTTACTGTAGTCAGAGGTTTTCATTTTTGGAGTGCAGATCCCGCTCCAGTTAGTTCTTCAACCACTGCTGCTTGTACTCTGCTGAGCGTGTGTCACTGCCTCATCCTTGACATTTTTCTCTAATTGGTGCTGCTCCATTCTATTTCAAATAACTCAAATCTATTAGTGTGATGCGCTTCCATCCGTATATGATACATTGGTTGCAAACAATATAGAAGTACACAAACGGGCCTTTCACAGCTACTGAACAGTTGTGTGCAGTGTTTACTGTAGTCAGAGGTTTTCATTTTTGGAGTGCAGATCCCGCTCCAGTTAGTTCTTCAACCACTGCTGCTTGTACTCTGCTGAGCGTGTGTCACTGCCTCATCCTTGACATTTTTCTCTAATTGGTGCTGCTCCATTCTATTTCAAATAACTCAAATCTATTAGTGTGATGCGCTTCCATCCGTATATGATACATTGGTTGCAAACAATATAGAAGTACACAAACGGGCCTTTCACAGCTACTGAACAGTTGTGTGCAGTGTTTACTGTAGTCAGAGGTTTTCATTTTTGGAGTGCACATCCCGCTCCAGTTAGTTCTTCAACCACTGCTGCTTGTACTCTGCTGAGCGTGTGTCACTGCCTCATCCTTGACATTTTTCTCTAATTGGTGCTGCTCCATTCTATTTCAAATAACTCAAATCTATTAGTGTGATGCGCTTCCATCCGTATATGATACATTGGTTGCAAACAGCCTTTTTGTTAAGGTACAGTATTATATCGACATTGTACAGGTGTCGCTATTCAGTCTGATAACTAGATATCATTCACCTTTTCTATCAGTTGTCGTTGTTTCAGCAAAACTTGCAGGTATATATTTAGCTATTGTGACTATGCACTATTGACTTTAACAAGGTAATGCATGAGTTTTGTTACCGATTCTCATTTTTACATGATGGACCTTTATGATATGGGTTGTTAAATTTGTAATTAAATATGTATTTTTTGAAATGACACAAATATAAGTAATGTTGAAGAGGACTAGTCCTACATCCATTGTTTGCACAATATTACAGGTGTACATCACGTCCCTTAATCAACAATGGTTTATTAAATTTACTTGTATGCTTTTATTTAAAAGCCAAGGACACTGAAGGCTAACCTTCGCACTGCAGCTGTTGTCAAAGTTCAACCCACATTATGCACTTCCAACATTGCAGCATTTGAGGCATGATGTGAGTTGGATTTGTCTAAGTTATGGAGTGACAAGGTTCACCATCAGTACCCTATAGCATAAGTAGGCTTTTGTGTTAGCATTTGTGTTCGACATGTGGATATCTGCAGTAATATGTCACAATTATGTTGTTACAGATTTGTGACAAAGACTAATAATTTTACGGTTTTAAAGGTGACGTTTCACTTGTTTACAGCTTAGAAATAAGGGTGTAGCCTCTTATCTATGTGTAGCAGTAGCCACTTTAACATGTCATGTTTTTTTCAACATGTGTAGCTACCTAGCAGTAATTTTTGCCGGACACACAGCAGGGAACAGCAGGCGTTACTGAACCCCACAAACACATCAGCGATTGTTTTGATCTGTGCATCCAACACTTCTGAGCAGCAACTGGCAGTGTTGTAGCCCAGGCAGAAGAGTTCAGGTGGTAGAAAGATGAACATAACAGGAGACATGGATAACGTTGCCAACCAGTTATTTAATCAGAAACCGGACAGGCAAATTCATGCGAGATCCATACCTTGTTCATTTTCAGAAAAGTAAGCCGGTCTACATTATCGGAGGATAGTCGCATGCTACGGTCTGTTAGTACACCACCTGCAGCACTAAAGAAGCACTCCTATAATACACTGGCAGCAGGGCAAGCCAGCACCTCCAATGCATACTGGCTAAGCTCTGGCCATGTATCCAGCTTAGAGACCCAAAACTTGAATGGAGAAGAGCCATCTGGGAGTACACTGAGAGGCCAAGACATGTAGTCTGTCACCATCTTACGGAAACTTTGCCTCCTGCTGACTGGAGCCATCTCGGATGGTGTAGACATTGGTGGCGCTGCCACAAAACTTCGCCACATTTGGAACATACTGGTCTTGCTGTTGTGAATGTGCTAGAAATTAATTCTGAGCAGAAGCCCCTCTGGTGGTTACAAACAGTACTGAACTATCCAATGAAGATTGTGAAGATTGGAGATCAGGTGTTACTGACTGGTGTTATATAAGGGAGGTTCCCTCCCATCAGGGTTGATGGTGATCAATTGTTCTGGTCTCATCTTTGATTCCTGTACACTTTGTAGCTTGCTGTTTCGTGCCTGCATCTTTTTCTAACAGATAAGACATTTTCTTCTTTTAGTTTATTGTGGTTTTTTTTGGCATTTTCTCCTGCACTTCTGTGGGGGTCTGCCGGGTCCCCTTGGGGGCTTGTGCTCCTCTCAGTTTAGTTCAGCCACTGTTGTTTGTTCATTTTCCTTTTCCACTTTTTTCTGTGGCTGCTGTTTAGTTTTTGTTACACCAGAGAACTAATTTAGGTGCTAGAGGTCGTGTCATCTCAGGTGTTTTTGTAATTAGTAGAGTTGGTACTTTTCAGGGTTTTTTGTGATTGCATAAAGTGCCCTTCCTATCCTTTTCTATTTATGAAGTTTGAGCCCCAACGTTTGCTCATACTATTTTCTGTCTGTGTCAGTATTTCTTCTTGTCTAACCGCCATTACATGTTTGGGGGCTTTCTATGTTCTTTGTGGATCTGCTCCGGGGCAGATAGCTTTCCTCTTTCTATCTTTAGGTGTAGTTAGCTTCTCAGGCTGTGACGAGGCGTCTAGGACCAACGTAGGTACGCTCCACGGCTGCCTTTAGTTGTGGTGGTTAGTCAGGGTACTGCAATCCCATAGATTCCAACCTCTCTGATGTATTGCCTTTTTTGCCTGCTCTCCTCAGCTACCAAATCATAACATCTTGCCCTGTGCAGAGGCGCTGCTTGTGCTCCCTCTTGTTGCAGAGCTGTCTCCACTGCCTGGACGCACAGAGCTGCTTTGTAAAGCAGTAGTAGCAGCAGTGCTCTCGGCTGGAATGGAGAACATTATGGATTGCACCAGTGTGTCTTGGTACTCCCGCATTTTACGCTCCCGTTCAACGGTGTGATGAGGCTTTGTAAGTTGTCCCGGTAGCGAGGGTCTAGGAGGGTGGACACACAATAATCAGACGTGGTGAGAATGTGGGCGATGCGGCGGTCGTTTCTCAGGCACTGCAGCATGAAATCAACCATGTGCTGCAGACTCCCAACTGGCCAAGAAACGCTGTCCCCTGCAAGAGGCGTCATCTCTGCCTGCTCTGCATCACCCCACCCTCGCTATACATACTGACTAGAGCGTTGTGTACCTCCCTCTGGAGCGATGTCTTCCTCCTCCATTGACTCCTCCTCATCCTCCTCACAAAGTGAGCTCTGCCCAGCCCTTTGTGAGGAACCACGTTGCGCTGACTGTCCAGAAGGTGACGGAATTTGTGACTCCTCATCCTCCACCTCTTCCAAAACCTCATCCCTTAGTGCTTGCATTGTTTTTTGAAGCAGGCAGATAAGGGGGACAGTCAGGCTGACTAGTGCATCATCTGCACTCGCCATCCGCGTTGACTCATCAAACGCACGCAAAACGTGGCAGATGTCCTTCATAGAGTCCTTCGCCAGTCCTTACACTGGCTGCCCATTCATTATAGTATCCAATTCAAAGTACTGGTTGTCACCCACAAAGCTCTCCACAGTGCAGCACCCCCCTACATCTCCTCCCTCATTTCTATCTATCGGCCTAACCGACTGCTGCGCTCTGCAAACGACTTTCGACACATCTCCAGTGTGTCTTTGTAACTCAACTACGTTCTTCGTCCGCACATGTTTCCACATATTAGTGGTATTGAGGTTACTGACACTTTTACCTATTTTTAATTTTTGATTACACAGCTTGCATTTGACATAGCAAATATCATCTGCAAGTGTGTCAAAAAAGGACCACGCAGTGCAAGTCCTGGGAGCGCACGTTTTGACTTTTGGAAGACAACTGCTCCGAACAGGTGCCAAACTGGAGGCTACAGGCAACCGAGTCTGCAGCCTAACTCTCCCTCCTGTTTGTACCGTTGGGGCAATGTCTTCCTCTATCTTCCTTCTATCACTAACCACTTCTCTAGGCCTCTCACAGCTTTCAACCAAAGTACTTGTTCTCAGCCACAAAGCTATCCACAGTGCAGCACCCCCCTATATCTCCTCCCTCATTTCTATCTATCGGCCTAACCGACTGCTGCGCTCTACAAACGACTTTCGACTAACCTCTGCACTAATCCGTACCTCCGACTCCCGACTCCAAGACTTCTCCCCCGCTGCGCCAATCCTCTGGAATGCTGTACCCCAAGAAATTAGGACTATCCACAATTTGCATGGTTTCAGGCGCTCCCTCAAAACACATTTGTTCAGAGCGGCCTATCACATTCACTAATCAAAGTCATTCTATGTATTCTGTGTAAGTGTGTGTGTGTGTGTGTGTGTCTAGCCCATTCACTATCTCCATCCCTCACTCCCTTAAGATGGCTGGACCATCATTGTAAATGCACCATTGTATATAAACACCTATACTTTGTATCTCCCCCACCTCATTGTAGATTGTAAGCTGTCACGAGCAGGGGCGACTTATTTTGCTTAAATTATTGTATTGTTAACGTTGTTACTTATGACTTGTGTTCTGGAACTGCTAAACTGTAAAGCGCTGCGGAATATGATGGTGCTATATAAATTAATATTATTATTATTATTAGTATTCCTCCCACCACCTTCCTGTTCCTCATACCATGTTGGGTCTTGGACCTTGTCGTCGCTGTTATCTTGTTAACCCTTTCCTCCTCGGAATGTGGTACCAGAGAGAATAAGACACAAACCAAAGGGTGCGTCAATATACTCTACTCTTTATTGCTAATGAAGGGGCTTATATACACCCCTGAAGCAGGAAGCGGAATTACCATATATGGCAGTTAATACAACTTATCACTAAATACATAGAATACTGGTTTTAACAGAAAACTCCATCCTTGTCCTTGACTCCCAGTACAGGGTTTGTTTGCATAACTCAGGCGAGTGGGGGTTTATTATCTCAAAGGAAGGAACATTCTTATCTCAACTTCTAGTATGCATCAGCCTGTCTGACAAGAACCAAGGTCTTCTGAAGAAATGCTGGTTTTAACTCTAACATTCCCTCCTTTTTTTCCTTCATTTGATCAATACACATCTTCATACCTCCTCTGTGTCCTAGTACATCGTTTAAAACACATCAAACAGATTTTAAAAACTAAATAGATAGCAAGACATATCAATAAAACCTGTAGGCCAGCTTGTATTATCCCAGTCAGCCATCCCCCTATGCCTTTGAACCAATTTGCGGGGTTAAGAAAGGAGAAAGTATTTGCCCACCATGAATCTTGATTCTTCAGATTTGCCTCATCATATAGTTTCCTTAACTTTATGACATCCTCTAGCTTATGTTTAAGGGTTAAAACACTAGAATTATCAATATAATGGCAACATGCAGGTCCAATAATCTGGCACATCCCTCCTTGAGCTGCAGTCAGGTAATCTAACACGAGGGTATGTTGGTTAGTAACAATAATTAGCTGGTTCTGTACTGCAAGGGACCCATTCATGATATCTAAAATATCCCATATTTGATCATCTAGGTAATCTGTGGATTCTACCAACTTATCCCATGTCTGAGTTATCATAGGGTAGATGAATAATGCACTGAAAAATTTATTTGCTATCCCCATCTCCACTATGTGTGGTCTCCCATTTGGGCGAGGTCTATTGTCTGCAGATCGTTTATGTAATGTACAAATCCAACAGTTTACAACAGTTTGGTTTTGTTCTTTCAGTCCATCCACTAAAACTAAGTGGTGTCTAATGAATCTGTTATCATCTCCATCTACTCGGCTAAGTCTGTTCCAAGCATCCGTTACTGCAAGGATGCAAGCAAATGTCATTAGTAGCATCATTCCTCTTCTGGAGGCTCTCCAAGGATCTTCTTACAATGCGATGCGTGGATCCAAGTTTCCTTGCCTTGTAGCTTGACTGCGGTACTTGTCGTCAGTAGAACTTGAAAAGGTCCATCAAATCTCGGATCCAGACTCTTTCTCACGTGTCTTTTAATGACTACCCAGTCTCTGGGCTGAAGCTGTGACTCCCAGGATCCTGGTTCGGATCTGGAAGAGAACTGAAGACATTATCATGTACTTTTTTTTTGAGTCTTTTATGCAAATCCCTTACATATGAGCTTAATACATGGTTACTCATTTCCAGTGCTTGGGGAAAGAAACATCCTAAGCTAGGCATTTTGCCAAATAGTACTTCATACGGAGAAAGTCCAGTTTTTCTATTTGGAGTGTACCTTACTGAGTATAGGGCTAATGGTAAACATTCAGGCCAAGATTTCCCTGTTTCAGCCATGGCCTTTTGGATTTTTAACTTCAATGTCCCATTTAGTCTTTCTACTTTTCCACTGCTTTGTGGATGATATGGGGTATGAAAAGCTTGTTGAATTCCCAGAGCTGTCAAGACTTCATTCATTATTTCACCTGTGAAATGTGTACCTCTGTCACTTTCGATCACCTCTGGTACTCCATACCTGCACACCACCTCCGCAAGCAGCTTCTTTGCGGTTGCCGCAGCCGTAGCCTTGGCAATCGGGAAAGCCTCCGGCCAACCTGAGAATAAATCAAAAACACACCAACACGTACTCCCATGACCCTGATTTTTGGCAGCTGAATATAATCAATCTGCAGTCTCTGGAAAGAATAGAAGGGCAGAGGGGCGTGTTTGGGTGGTGTCTTGACTACCCTTCCCTGATTATGTGTAGCACATACCATGCATCCCTGGATCAAACCTTCTATACAGGTGGAAAAGCCTGGTGCTACCCAATGCTTCTGCATCACGCTCATTACAGCTGTTTTGGACTGGTGGGTTGGCCCATGTAACATCTGGGCGACCGCAGGGTACAACGCCCTTGGAAGGCATCGACGCATCCCTCTTCCCCATATCCCAGTTGCTGCATTCAGACATGCACCTTCTTTTTGCCACTTTTCTACTTCCTCCTGGCGCACCTGAGCCTGCATCTGGGCTAAGGCATCCTCCGACACAAAGGGATTTTTGGGAGCGCTTACCTGGTGCATCGTTACCCCTTGGAGTGGTCTACTGGCTGCTGTTTTTGCTGCTGCATCGGCCATTGCGTTTCCTTTACTCACCTGATCAGTGCGTCTGGTATGTGCTTTAACTTTTATGACAGCTACCTTTTTTTTTTTTGGTAATTGTAATGCGTCAATTAACTGCTGGACTGCGTCAGCATTTTTAATGGGATGTCCTGCTGCCGTCAGGAATCCTCTAGATTTCCAAATTGGACCAAAATCATGGGCTATACCGAATGCTTATCTAGAATCTGTGTAGATGTTAACAATTCTACCTTCAGCTATCTTACAGGCCTCGGTCAGAGCCTTAAATTCAGCCTCCTGGGCCGACTGATGTGGGAGCATTGGTTCTGCTTTGATCACTGCATTCA
The DNA here is from genome assembly GCA_033576555.1 of Oophaga sylvatica. Lineage (NCBI taxonomy): Eukaryota > Metazoa > Chordata > Amphibia > Anura > Dendrobatidae > Oophaga > Oophaga sylvatica. The sequence continues at coordinate 11,435 of JARQOD010008126.1, forward strand.
GGGAGACGATGGCATACCTGGTGTGGAAGGTACCTGAGTCATCTTGGTGGCGAGATCCATCTACAAAAAAATTCAAAATCAGCATTAAGTCTCTCAGTTTCAAACACTGTGGGTAGACCTGCTGTTTCCTGTGCCATAAGCTGAACATAATCATGAGGAATCTCCTCTCTTGGATCTTCTTTGTACAATACCGTACCTGACCCCTCCTTTAGATCCGAGAGAGGTAACAACATGGCAGGATTAAGTGTGGTACATCTCTGCAAAGAAACATTTGGAGGCATTAAAAGTGCACATTGCAATCGAAGGTGACGTGCAGCTGAAAGGTGTGCCGGTTGCACCTGGTTCAGTATGGTATATACATCATGAGGTGTAAGTACTGTCAGTGGATGATCAAGAACGATATCTGACGATTTGTGAAGCAATAGTCCTACAGCATGTACTGCCCGTACACAGGACGGGGCACCTCTAGCCACTGCATCTAGTCTTCCACTGAAACAGGCCACTGGCCTTTGATTGTCACCATGTAACTGAGTCAATACTCCTGCCGCGTGTCCCTGCTGTTCGTGGAGATACAGGGTGAATGGTAGTTCATAGTTGGGGTTCCTAGCGCTGGAGCTGCCACAATCCTGTTTTTGAGAGAATAAAAACAGTCTATACCTTCAGGAGTTAGTTTAAAAGGCACAATGGTGATACAGTCATAGAGAGGCTGCATGAGGATTGATACAGCACGAATCTACTGCCTGCAGTAGGAAACCAGTCCAAGAAATGTCCTAAGAGCGGCAACATTAACAGGCATAGGAAAGTTCTGTACAGCTTCTTTGCGAGCGCTGGTCAGATGTCGCTCCCCCCGGTGTAATGCAATATCCCAAAAAGATAACTGAAGATTTACAGAATTGCAGTTTATCCTTTGACGCTTTACATCCAGCTTGGTACAAAAACAACATGAGTGATATTGTTGCAATACAACACTGTTTCCTGGAGGGGGCACAAATCAGTAAATCATCAACATGTTATAAAAATAACATTGGCAAAATCAATAACTGTGAACCAAGCAGCTTCCTGAGATATCTGGAACAAAAGTGTATATATATATATATATATATATATATATACATTGTACCAGCCAATACATAGAGAGTTAAATCTCGTAGTTGAAGGGGAAGCTGGAGTTTTTTTTTTCTGTTAAGGCTACTGATAAGAACCTAGCTGCAGGCCTGCTGCCGAAGGTGGGGGCTAGGTTTTAACATCACTTGCTACCAGTTTCTGTAATCTGCTGACTGGCTGCACCCTTAATCTGCCCACATCTGTTTTATCTGAAGCCCAGAAATCATGCGGTATCACACCTTCCAACATTGAAGGAAATTCATTTGTGTCCTCTATACTAGCAACGTCTAGCGACATGATTTTACAAAGAGTGCTCGGCTTCAATCCTGGTGTCATAGTGACAGTTCCATCAAGATGATACTCAATATGTGCTTGCAATTGTGACAACACATCACTTCCTAAAAGATTACATTGACCCCGTGGTAATACCATTAACTGTGTGTGTGTACAGTGGTTCCTTGAATTTGCAGAGGAATCTTATTAGTGACGGGGAGCAGGATAGATGGAGAGTTATAAGGAGTCGCTATAACATGGTGGGAGAAATCACTTTTCCCAAATGGCCAGTCCTCTTCTGTAATTACTGAATTGTCTGCCCCCGTGTCCACTTGGAACTCAACCTCATGTCCCCCTGGTAGGTTCACCTGCACTGTGCAATTAGGAGTGGGGGGGTAGGGAGACAAGGGGGTTCATGTGCAAGCTACCTCTTTTTGCCTGCGCTAAATCATGTTGTGCCCCCTGTGCTATTCTCGCTAGATCCTCTGCTTTAACTGATCTCCAATCTGGTCTACTTACTTTCTCTGCCTCTCTATCTTTCTTCTCACGTACTCTGACCTTCGATTCTTACATACTGTGTCTATTCTAAAAACATATTCAACAAAATCTAAAAACTGTTGCACTCTTTCCTGTGCATCCTCACGAATACCCGATGGGAGGGGCTGGTCAAACCTCAGCCTGCTGTTTCCTTATCTGTAGAATGACCTTGGTGTACAGCAAAATACCATCTCCTGCTGCCAGCACTTATCTCTGCTTGCTGTCACTGACTTCTGCATTGTCAGGTGTGGTCCTACACACATAGCACTTGTATGTCTCATCTATCAGTCTATCGTATCTAGCTTCATCTGCCAATTTCCCTTTTATAAGTGCTTGCAAATCCTGTCTAGTTGCTTTATTAGAGCCGACTGCTCTGTAGGGCTCCATGGTCTGTACATTTCTACTGTCCGGGGGGGGAAACAGACAGGAGGGTAAATCAGTCATCCCTGTTTTTGTCAGTCTGTATCATCTGTCTCCTAATTCTTCAGTCTTTTCTTCTAAGTAATCACACGTACTCATCCACAGGTTCACTGTTTTCAACAGTCCTTTGTCTCTCAACCATCCATGATGTGAGTCAAAGAACCTTTTTCCATTTATCACTGTTCAATTCTCCGTTTTCATTCATGCCTGCTTTTCACAATCTCTGCGCACAACTAAATCTTTAGCAGAAATGCCTTCCTTGGCATTTTTTGGTTCCCCATTTTTTTATATATCTCCTCACCTAGAAGAGATTCTCTTGTCACCAAGACACGTTTGTCACCAAGACAATTGCGTCACCAAGACTCTGTCACCAAGACAGTTGCGTCACTTAGACAATGGGCCACAAAGGTTTCTGAACCATTTCACTGCTCGCTCTTCAATATTTGTACGCCAACCAAATGAACAATCCAATCACACAGACACCAAGACAAAACCACAACACAATCATTGGATCCATACTGTCATTATTCAAAGGAGGAAAGGCAGGACTGACAATTAATCTGAGGGTCTACTGGTTCAAAGGGACCTGAGCCAGGAATACCTGTGAATTACCTGGAAAGCCGACCGCTCGGGGAGGAGGGAGTCCACTATACAGTGATATAGATTTTGGGTAGAATATAATAAGTATTCTTACCCCAGCGCTGTATGTATATCACCAACAGAAGGCTCCGCTCATCCCACGTCTCCGGACCGGTCGGGCTTCCTCAGAGTAGATTAACTCAGTCCCCTGTTCGGGCGCCAGGCTGTCGTCGCTGTTATTTTGTTAACCCTTTCCTCCTCGGAATGTGGTACCAGAGAGAATAAGACACAAACCAAAGGGTGCGTCAATATACTCTACTCTTTATTGCTAATGAAGGGGCTTATATACACCCCTGAAGCAGGAAGCGGAATTACCATATATGGCAGTTAATACAAGTTATCACTAAATACATAGAATACTGGTTTTAACAGAAAACTCCATCCTTGTCCTTGACTCCCAGTACAGGGTTTGTTTGCATAACTCAGGCGAGTGGGGGTTTATTATCTCAAAGGAAGGAACATTCTTATCTCAACTTCTAGTATGCATCAGCCTGTCTGACAAGAACCAAGGTCTTCTGAAGAAATGCTGGTTTTAACTCTAACAACCTCATCATCTCCACTACCCTCTTCCAACACCTGCTGCTGTTGGGTGGTCTGGCCAGCACCATGCTCAACAGAAACTGGCACCTGAGTCTCATCATCATCAGATGCGTTCTGCGGTGTGCTGACCATCGGCACTGTCTCACCCGCCTCTTCAGATTCAGAGAGACACACTGCATACTCCCTCTTCTTCACATTCCAGAATGCTGCTTGGCTGGGCCCCTGTTTGCAAGCCAACAGATTCTGAGAACAGAAGCAGACACTCAGCTGGCTCCTGTACAGAACTCTGTGACTGCCTGGGCAATTTGGCAGGCGGTGAAGAGACAGATGGTTGCTCAGCAGTGCTGTGGTCCTGAGAGGTGGTGGAAGCAATTGAAGTCGATGCATTGGCTGACATCCAACCAACAACGGCTTCAATTTGTTCTTCCCGCAGCAGGGGTGTACGCCGACCTCCTACAAAAGTGCGCATAAAGGAACGCTCACGGGGAAAACTGGTGGATGCTGTGTCACTGGGGGCGGCAGCAGCCACAGAATCCCAACGTCCTCTCCCTGCTGAAACTCCACGGCCACGACCACGTGCCTTACTCCCTGCCTTCTTCATCTTGGTAGATTGATAAAGAAAGTCTGAAAAGTTATAAGGCCTAAGTGTGGTTATTCCGCAGAGACTGCAGTGAACACTGCACACAACTGTTCACTACCCAACGCGTCACAGCAGGAAGGCAGTCTGTGCATCCAAACAAAGGCGCAAGCATACATGCACGTACCCTGTTTATAAAGCTATATAACAAAAATTATGTAGTAGTGACGCACACTTTATTGAGGTACAGTATTACATGGCCATTCACCATCTGTGGTTATGCAGTCTCATCTATATATACCTTATCTATCCGTTGTCATGCTTGCAAGTCCACAGTCAGGCATAAATAGCAATTTGCACTATGCACTTTTTAAAGGTTATGTTTGTTAATAAAAATGATTATTGGCACATATTATGAGTATTACATGATGGAAATTGTATAATTTTTATAAACTGTTTAGTGACATTATTCAGCAAATGTAACATTTTATTAATGTCACAGATAACTTGTAATGCTGATGTTTTGAAGTCAGACATTCATTGTCTATACAATAAAAATGGTGTACATACTGTTACTTATCCATCATTAATGGATTCAGATATGTACTTGTATGCTTTTATGTACAACCGTATAGCAGATTCCTTAACTAATTTATTTTGTGGTTTGCATTGCTGTTAAACATGTTAATGTATGCGTTTATGTTTGTCAATTCTTTATTTATCTCGATATTTTTTTAACTGAAATCATCATCTTATGGTAGTAAAGCTTATCTTTCTCTTGTTTGGAGTATAGACATTTAAAATTGACATGTAACAAGGAAAATACTTGATCTACTATTTAAACATCCTCCTTGACCCTGGGCTCCAACACCGCCAGTTGTTGCCTAGAAGTGCTGTTAGCACAGTCAACACTTGCTCCTGTGTTACTGGGGTTCAGTAACAGCAGCTGTTCCCCTGCTGTGTGTACGTCAAAAAGTCCTGCTGCCTCCACCCTGTCCTCCTCTCATCCCTGGGCTCCAACACCGCCAGTTGTTGCCTGGAAGTGCTGTTAGCACAGTCAACACTTGCTCCTGTGTTACTGGGGTTCAGTAATGTCAGCTGTTCCCCTGCTGTGTGTACGGCAAAAAGTCCTGCTGCCTCCACCCTGTTCTCTTCTCATCCCTGGGCTCCAACACCGCCAGTTGTTGCTCGGAAGTACTTGGCACGGGTACTGACTCCTGCCCAGCCTGGTTACAGCACGACAGCTGTTTCCTGGCAGTGTCAACGTCAATTAGCCTCCAATAAGTTGTCCTGTCGTGTTGCATTCTGGTTAGCCGACTATATGGTGCCTGCAGTTTTGGTCATTCCTATGTGTGCTGTGGGATATGTAAATAAAGGCTGTTTCCGTTGTGACAATAGGACAAGCACCCACTGTAGGACTGTGTGATTCGGTAACTGCGGACGGCTTGCGGCCTGTCAACTTACATTTTCATGGGTGCCTTATGGTACCCGTCCGGGTTCCAGTACCGTCAACTGGTTCTCCGCAGTGCCTTTGGCCTAGGTGCCTCCATCTCGGTATCCGAGTTCCAGCAACATCTGCTGGTCCTTGGTAGTGCTTTGGAGCACAGGTACCTCCTGCTTAGTAACCGTGTCCCAGTAACGTCAGCTGGTCCTCGGTTGTGCCATTGGCTCTTTTCCTTCTGCTGCCCCTCCGGGTTCCAGCACAGTCAGCTGGTCCTCGTTACTTGCATTGGCTCTTGTACCTTCTGCTACCCGTCCGGGTTCCAGTACCGTCAACTGGTTCTCCGCAGTGCCTTTGGCCTAGGTGCCTCCATCTCGGTATCCGAGTTCCAGCAACGTCTTCTGGTCCTTGGTAGTGCTTTGGAGCATAGGTACCTCCTGCTTAGTAACCGTGTCCCAGTAACGTCAGCTGGTCCTCGGTTGTGCCATTGGCTCTTTTCCTTCTGCTGCCCTCCGGGTTCCAGTAACGTCAGCTGGTTCTCGGAAGTTAGTCAGCCTTCTTGTACCTTCAGCTACATTTACAAATTGAAGATTTTTTAAATGTTTTTTTGGGTAATCACTCTGGATCTCCAACAATGAAGACGACGACCCTGATGACCACCCCGAAGAAGATGACGACCACAAGGACGACGAGCATCAAGCCAACCAGCCTGAACACCATCACAAAGAAGAAATAAAAGATTACCCAGAAGAAGATCACCAACAGGACAAATAAAGTTAAGACAAACTACAAGATACAGAAAAAGAGACAGAAGAACAATAAGCAGAAGATCAAAAAGCAGAAGAACATTAAGTATAAGACCAAAATGAAGAGCAAAATATATGCTCTAAATTATAAGCAGAAGAAGACTAAGCAGTGTATGGGGGTGAGTCCGTTCCTCCTCGTGGTGCCCCTGGAAAATGCCTGCTGCTGCAGGCTAAACTGAACATGGACAAATACTGTTGTAATTTAAATCTTTTGTGACAGCAAGAACGGAAGGATGAAAAATTCATACTTTTACAGATTACAAGTACAGGAATCTCTGTCACAAATAAGAATATGATGAAGAAGATGAAGATGAAGTAGAATATGAAGAAGAATAATAGTTTAATAAGAACAATATGAGTAATGTTAACAAAAAGCTTAATGCTTGATGCTTTGGCAGCTCTTTTTCGGAAGGGTCTGTCAGAGAACGTAAAAGATGTTATGGTGGGTTTCAGCCAGCAGCCAGAAGCTCAAGTTGTATAGAGCACTGACTCACGAATCCCCGACATTGCTTGCTATCACCAGCAAACTTGTCTGGAAGTGGGAGGTGGGATAATGTAGGGGCAGAGGTGGCAGTGGACACATTGGCTGCAGCCACGCTAGCAGCCTGAACAGGGCCGCCAACCTACCCTCCAGCTGCTGGATGTTCCGCTGTAGACGCTGGTCATCCGCCATTTTACTAGCCAGACCCTGGCGCTAGTATTATGTTAGGGCTGGCGGAGCGCACTAAATAAATATAAATAATAGGTGTATTCGCAGCCCTGGGTCCACCGTGCAGGCAGAACCTGCTGCTAGTAAGATGGCGGTATAAGCGAACTCTGTCACTTCACAGAGTCGCAAACATAGATGCTGTGGCACTATATGGCAGTATAAGCGAACTCTGTTACACCACAGAGTCGCTGAGGTAGAGACGCAGAAATAGAGACTGTGTCCTGTTAACACCACAGGGATACACAGATAACTGCTGTGCGGATAGCAGTCTGTGGTCATGCAGTCAGCAACGCAAACAAGCAACTCCTCACCGGAGAAGCCGGTATTCTAGGGGCTTATTTCAGCCAAGCCCTGAACACGTGCATACAAATCTCCTCACCGAAGGTGCCGGTATTCTAGGGGCTTATTTCAGCCGAGCCCTAACCACATGCGTGCATGATCACACTGGCGCAAAGCACATAACACAATTGATACTAGCGCATGGCCGAGCGGCCATGCGCACCTTTAAAAGCAGCAGCTACAGGACCTTCCAGAAAAGGACCAATGAGAAACTGATCCAGAACACAAGCCATTTCAAGACCTTCCTGGCGGACCAATGGGAGTCGCTGCTGTAACCGAGCATGTGACCCCTGATCTCCAATGGGAGATCTTGCCCTGGGCATGCTCAGATGGAGAAATGCAGGACTTAGTTCCAAAGACATCTGCTCACCGCTGACCAGTACTGGCTACAATAGCAGAACCTGGAGAGGCAGCAGTAATCCTCTGCACAATGTTAGACTGGGCGAGACGCTGGGACCGACGTCTCTGCTGAGCAGAGACTACTGCAGCCGGAGATGGATGGGAGACCGCAGCAGGGATGGTTCGAGATTCCCCTTGTGCAGAAGCGGGAACTCGACCCCTAACACCCAGTTCCATTTTACTGAATGTTGTCTGTATAACTGCTAAATGTATTATTGTATATAATGTTGTATATTTTGGTGCTGCTATGTATTATATAGGGAAAGTGCAGTACTCTAATTGGCCCACTAGAGGAGGGCATTATAGGACTAGGTAAGATAGAAATATGAGAGTAGAATAGGAACTAGTTAACTTAGAAGGGGTCAGCTGCGGATAAGCAGGAGGATTTCCGAATTGGAATCAGTAGGGCCAGGGAGCCCAGATAGCTCGGGTGGGCCTTAGAGCCCAGGCTACGCGGCTGACCACACAACGTTGAAGCTAATGCCCCAGCCATCCAGGGCCTAGAGTGGCCGGAAGCTGCAGGAAAAGCTTACAGGAGAAGTTGCAGCAGAAGTCACAGCAGAATAGAAAGACTGGTCGTTTTAAGATGTGGCGGCTTTCTACTTTGGCAGATGCCCTTATGTCTGGGTGAAATGGACAGGGGAACTCCTGAAAGTAGTTAAGCCAGACAGGGAGGATGCTGCGGTACTGAGTGAGATTGTATGATCTGGGAGCATACCTGGAGACGTGAGGAGGAACACAGGGAAAGTGAAGGATGTGAACTGTGTGGAATCCTATGTCAATGCTGTAATTGATCTGGACGTGCTGCGTATGGATTCAAGTAAATCTGTTTGCTTAAAGTTGGAACTGGACTTTGTCTCTCTGCGTGCAATCAATGGGAGTGAGCTGTCATCAAATCAGAGGAGACCCTGAAAGTGCGGAAAGCAGAGAGACAGGTATGCTGACTGAAGGACATTGTATTCATGTGATGGGAGACCAGGGCGCGTATTAGTAGTTACTCTCAGCCACGACTATGGCCCTGGCGCTCAATCACACTTGGCGTAGTCGGCAGAATCCCGCAGTCTTGCAATGCGGGATGCCGTAAAGAATGAAGATGCTGATACCCTGGATGTGACTACTACATTGGACGTGACTGAAACCCAGGATGTGACCGACACTTTATTTGTGACCAAGATGGCAGCTTTGAAGATGATAGACAATGGCGCCAAAAAGGAAAACGATAACTGTGATTTCATCCTTCATGGGCGTTCTGAACCAGGTATAGCGAGAAAATCTGGCTGGCATCATCCCCTGGTCCGCCCCTGGTAGTCGTGTCTGAGAAGAAAAAGGCCTCACCCTCTATCATTGCTGAAAAATGGGTGGAGCAGCTGGAAGCAACCTCACCTTGGAAAGGGTGGGGCCCGGAAGAGAACCCCGTGTGCAGCTGCGCGCCATTAGGAGACATCGGCAGCGATGCACCAGTCACTACAGGGGCATAGGCCGTGTGGAGTGGCAGTGGCTGCAGGAAGAAGAAAAGACCCGACCCGGGAGACTGAGGGGAGTCGACGATGAATTCCGGACAGACCGATTCCTGTACCTGCGGAGGAGAGCTGCGGGCAGCTGCCGGAGCTGGAACCTCTTCTCCCAGAGCCAGTACTTCAACATCTTTGGGAACTGGAAACAACGACTGCCCTGGAGCAGCCCGCGCCGGAAGTGAAGGCCGAGTCGGAACTTCAACATCGAGAGCCGGAGTGCGCAGCTATATTGGCGGAGGAATCAAACAGTTTTGGAACGGGCACAGAGAGGGTGCTGAAGCAGGAGATGGTGAGTGCACCTCGGACCCTTATATCAGAAGCCCAGTCTATCACTTGGCTTCCCATCCCGTACGAGTCCCTGCATAGCGGTCCCTTGCCTCTCGGCCTGTTCAAAGCTCACCAAACTCAGGAGAACAGACCCACATCCTGTAACAACTCATTTGTTGGCTCGTCACAATTCCAACGAACAGGAGGGGTCAGCTACTGATAAGCAGGAGGATTTCCGAATAGGAGTCAATAAGGCCAGGGAGCCCAGACAGCTCGGGTGGGCCTTAGAGCCCAGGCTACGCAGCTGAACATGCAACGTTGAAGCTAGTTTCCATCTCCTGGGCAGGCTGCCTGGATTGCTGGAGATATTGAGCGGAAGAAACAGCGTGAGAAGGCGGTCTGGGTGGAACTGCGCCGACAAGGAGGGAGCGCTATGGCCGGGGGCCGTACTCGCGGGCAGCTAGTAAACACAGACATTGATAGTAGCTATGTCTTCGTACGAGAGGTAGGCACTAACGACAAGATCTACGGCAATGCCGCCTCTGTTAAATTTGGAAGACCTCTAAAAGATGGGGATTGGGTCTCCATTTTTAAAGAGGACAGCGTGCAGGGATATTTCGTGGTGGATGTCACCTTGTGCCAGGGGGATGACCTTGAGTTGTTTGTGGAACCGGAGCAGGCCCAGTCTCCAATCACCTCCCAGTCAAGCTCTGCCTCAGGCATGTCTTGGCAACCTACGACCTCTGTGGCTGCAGAGTCGCCATCGGCCCGAACACGGGCATAGAGCTCAAAGGAGGACAAAGCGGCACGGGACGCGTGCCTTTGACTTTTAAACATATCTGCTAATAGGAAAAAGTTGTGCTTGTTGCACCACAGGAAATATATATATCGGGACTGTTTCGCGTCCCTGAGTGCAATGGAGCCCTTGAGCACCTCAGAGTTGGGTGCATTGAGGCCGGTATGGGCCGAAGTTGAATACTATGTCTACCCCCCATTCAAGTTTCTGTTGCGCCCTTTCTGCTGGATGGCAGGACTTTGCCCTGGAACTGCGTCATGGGCTGTGTGTGACTGTGGCAACAGACTGTTTATGGGACAGGCAGCAGACATATCAGTTTAGGGCAGTGCTCAGCTTAAAGGGAGGGTGACGCCTTCCCCAAGGACTGTTGATCTAACAGATGGGTCACGTTATTGTAAAATATGTTCTATTCCGGTGGACGGGACCGGAATTTGATATACTGCGGGTGTCACCTGAAGGACTGTAAGCCAGGCACCTCTTAAGAGAAAAGGGACTTCTATGCATCAGCAAAAGGGACTTTCTTCTCGTTGAGCAGTAAATCGCTACCCCAATTTGCCTCCCTGTGTGGAGTATTATGTTTTATATAATGAAGTTGTTATGCAGGAATGCTCAGGGACGACCATTGTTAAAGGGAGGGGGAATGTAAGTGGTTACAAGGACTATTTAGTACCCCCAATCACTACAGGGTTCCATTTTATTGAATGTTGTCTGTATTACTGCTAAATGTATTATTGTATATAATGTTGTATATTTTGGTGCTGCTATGTATTATATAGGGAAAGTGCAGTACTCTAATTGGCCCACTAGAGGGGGGCATTATAGGACTAGGTAAGATAGAACTAGGAGTATAGAATAGAACTAGTTGACTTAGGAGGGGTCAGCTACGGATAAGCAGGAGGATTTCCGAATAGGAGTCAGTAAGGCCAGGGAGCCCAGACAGCTCAGATGGGCCTTAGAGCCCAGGCAACGCAGCTGAACACGCAACGTTGAAGCTAATAGCCCAGCCATCCAGGGACTATAGTGGCCGGAAGCTACAGGAAAAGCTTACAGGAGAAGTTGTGTAAGGGGGATGACCGGACCGCGGGTACCTGTATGCCGAGTCCGGAACGGTAAGCCTGCATCCCCTGTTGCCTGGGGGAAATAATAGCGAGCCGGACCATCCTTCTGACTGAGGGGGGCGGGGGAATATAAAATGGAGAAAGCGCGCGCAGCAGAGGAGTTTGGCGCCAATCTAGGGCAGCGAGCAGTCAGGAAAGCGGGCGTTCTGCTCTCCCTCCCCACTGTGTACAGGTGCTGCGACAGGGCCTCACAGCCTACAGAGGGACTGCTGCCGGAAGAGAAGCCTGCGGTGCTGCGGCAGTCCAGAGAGAGAAGGACTGCTGCGCTGAGGGAAGCCTTGTGTTTAGCAGCAGCCAGAGAGAGGAGTGATCTGTCCTGGAAACACCAGCATTGCACAGGCCTGCATCCGTTTACCCACACTGCCGACAGTGAGGACCAGAGAGAGACGTGCAGTGTGTGCCTGGTGACTACCAGAGAGTAAGACGCCTTACGCTCTGTATCCGTGAGTACAGTGCACGTGCCCCATAGAAGTGACCGGGTACAGGACAGACACTTGCGCTCTGACTTTGCCAGTTTACACACGTGGTCAAAATAGTTGGTACCCCTCGTGTAATGACAGAAAAACCCACAATGGTCACAGAAATAACTTGAATCTGACAAAAGTAATAATAAATCAAAAATCTATGAAAATGAACATATGAAAGTCAGACATTGCTTTTCAACCATGCTTCCACAGAATTTAAAAAAAAATAAAACTCATGAAATAGGCCTGGACAGAAATGATGGCACCCCTGAAAATAATGTGACAAAAGGGACATGTTAAATCGCGGTGTGACCACTAAATAGCATCACAGGTGTCTACAATCTTGGAATCAGTGAGTGGCCTGTATAGAGGGCTACAGATACTCACTGTGCTGTGTGGTGACATGGTGTGTATCACACTCAACATGGACCAGAGGAAGAGGAGGAAAGAGTTGCCTCAGGAGATTAGAAAGAAAATTATAGACAAACATGTAAAATGTAAAAGTTATAAGACCATCTCCAAGCAGCTTAATGTTCCTGTGACTACAGTTGCACATATTATTCAGAAATTTAAGATCCATGGGACTGTAGCCAACCTCCCTGGACGTGGCCGCAGGAGGAAAATTGATGACAAAATCAAGAGATGGATAATATGAATGGTAACTAAAGAGCCCAGAAAAACCTCTAAATAGATTAAAGGAAGAAAGTCCTATGGACAGATGAGACAAAAATTGAACTTTTTGGTAAGGCACATCAGCTCTATGTTCACAGACAGAAAAATGAAGCATATCAAGAAAAGAACACTGTCCCTACTGTGAAACATGGAGGAGGCTCTGTTATGTTCTGGGGCTGCTTTGCTGCATCTGGAACAGGGTGTCTAGAATCTGTGCAGGGTACAATGAAATCGCAAGACTATCAAGGGATTCTAGAGAGAAATGTGCTGCCCAGTGTCAGAAACCTTGGTCACAGTCACAGGTCATGGGTCTTGAAACAGGATAATGACCCAAAACACGTAGCTAAAAACACCTAAGAATGGCTAAAAGGAAAACATTGGACTCTTCTGAAGTGGCCTTTTATAAGCCCTGATCTAAATCCTATTGAGCATTTTTGGAAAGAGCTGAAACATGCCATCTGGAAAAGGCAACCTTCAAACACGGACAACTAGAACAGTTTGCTCTTGAGGAGTGGCCAAAATACCTGTCGAGAGGTGCAGAAGTCTCATTGACAGTTACAGGAATCGTTTGATTTCAGTGATTGCCTCGAAAGGTTGTGCAACAAAATATTAAGTTAAGGGAACCATCATTTCTGTCCAGACCTATTTCATGAGTTTTATTTTATTTTTTATAAATTCTGTGGAAGCATGGTGGAAAAGCAATGTCTGACTTTCATTTGTTCATTTTCATAGATCTTTGATTTATTATTACTTTTGTCAGATTCAAGTTATTTCTGTGACCATTGTGAGTTTTTCTGTCATTAAACGAAGGAGTGCCAACAATTTTGATCATGTGTGACGTTGGGCTAGTACAGGACTGTGGCCCTCACCCTTGTTGCTGCCAGAAGATGGACCATCGTTATGTTCAGAACCTCATAGAACAAGCACCGCGCCTGCCATTGTTGGCGCCATCACCTGCACCGTAACTGCCACGGCCTGGTAGACGTCTGACAGGCTAAGTTTATCTCACATGAACTGCCATTACCTTTACCCCTGTTTTTCATTGACTCTGCACATCTATTTTGCATCTAAACTGTTTTTGTCCTCACCTTAACTGTTTGCCTCCCTGCGTGGAGTATTCCCCTGTAAAACTGTTAACCCTTGCTCTGGCTCCTGTCCGTCACTGAATCCCGCTACCTGCTCACACTTGCTGTCTTTTAAATTCCAGCCTGTCACTAAACTCCATGCCCCTGACGAAGGTATGTTTGCGAAACATGCATTGGGGAAGACGCAGGCAGTGTGAACCCCTGCTTTATTGGTGCCAGCCTGTGGGTACAAAACATCTTCTATATGCTTGTCCTTTTCCTCACTGAAGTTATGGTGTTACCTTAGCTACAATGCTTATACTGCTACCCTACTCTAATTACTTTCGATATATCTTGGTAAACTCTATTCATGCCCATATGTACGGTCTGACACCACACCACTTGGCTTTTAGTGCAGTGCTAGCTATAATCCTCATGAGCACTATTTCTATTACATGTTTCATTTGTTATACTCTTTTATCGAGGTTTGTTATAGCTCTTTGCCACATGTGACCATGCACTTTCTGTGTATATGTCGTGTACCCACGTTCTACTCTTGCCTGTTTTTTTACTAATATCGAATAAAGATGTTACATTTTTACCATACATGGGACTCTTTGATTGTCTCTTTTTCCTCCCCCTCTCACTGTTCTTTTATCTAGTAGTCTGTGAAATCGGGATGGTATCTGAGTGATGTCTGATTTTTGAACGGACCTGTAGATGTGCATTGCCAATTTTGATGAGACACTCAATCAATAATTCCCTCACTGACCTGTTGAAACTTGGACTCAAGATGACCTGTTAAGATGACACCAGTAGCAGATCCTTTCAGTTCTGTATTTACTGAGGTGTCATCTTTTTTTGAGGTGTTCCCTCACGTATACAAAGTTTGCTACGTCACTAGTGTTGAGCGATACTTTCCGATATTGGAAAATATCGGATCGGATTGGATCGGACCGATACTCAAAAAGTATCGGATATCGCCGATTCCGATACCGGAAACCAATGCAAGTCAATGGGACAAAAATATTGGAATTAAAATAAACCCTTTCTTCCATTGTAGGTTAATTGTACATGAAGGAAAACAACTAAGAATAATGTAGAATGTATTGGGGGAGGTGTAGGAGACATTAAAGGAATAGACGTTTAGCCCAATCAAATGGAATAGCAGGAATAATTTTTTTTTTAAGACGTTTGGAGTTACAAAGAAATTGACTATGTAGTTAACCTTTTTTCTATTTTGGCACATATGTATGTTTTACTACTTCCATGCTCTTCACCTTCTTTTTTACTTCTCCCACACTTTCCCCTTCATGATCCTCAGCAGCAGCATCTTTTTCATCAACTTCTTCTTCACCTTATTTATCTTCTTCAACTTCTTCCTATTATTCTTTTTTTTTACATTCTTCATATTCTTCTTATTCAACTATTATTCTTCTTCATATTCTACTTCTTCATCTTCTTCCTATTCATCTTCTTCATCATATTCTTATTTGTGACAGGCATTCCTGTAGTTGTAATCTCTAAAAGTTTGAAGATTACACCTTCCGTTCTTGCTGTCACAAAAGATTTACAACAGTATTTGTCCGCGTTCAGTTTGGCCTGCAGCAGCAGGCATTTTCCAGGGGCACAACGAGGAGGAACGGACTCACCCCCATACACTGCTTAGTCTTCTTCTGCTTATAATTTAGAGCATATCTTTTGCTCTGATTTTTGGTCTTATGCTTAATGTTCTTCTGCTTTTTGTTCTTCTGCTTCTTGGTCTTCTGTCTCTTGTTCTGTATCTTGTTGGTTGTCTTCATGTTCTTTGTCCTCTTGGTCATCTTCTTCTGGGTAATCTTTTTGGTTCTTCTTTGGGGTGGTGTTCAGGCTCGTCTCTTCATGTTCGTCGTCCTTGGGGTCGTCGTCTTCTTCGGGGTGGTCTTCAGGGTAGTCGTCTTCAGGGTCATCGTCTTCGGGGTCTTCGTCTTCTTCGGGGTGGTCTTCGGGGTCGTCGTCTTCAGGGTCATCGTCAGGGAGATCCAGAGCGATTACCAAAAAACATTTAAAAAATCTTCAACTTGGAAATGTAGCTGAAGGTACAAGAAGGCAGAGTAACTGCCGAGAACCAGCTGACTGTCCTGGAACCCGGATGGGTAGTAGAAGGAACAAGAGCCAATGGCACAACTGAGGACCAGCTGATTTTACTGGGACACGGTTACTAAGCAGGAGGTACCTGTGCTAGAAAGCACTACCAAGGACCAGCAGACGAGGCTGGAACTCGGATACCGAGATGGAGGCACCTAGGCCAAAGGCATTGCCGAGAACCAGCTGACGGTACTGGAACCCGGACAGGTAGCAGAAGGTACAAGAGCCAATGGAAGTAACGAGGACCAGCTGACTGTGCAGGAACCCGGAGGGGCAGCAGAAGGAACAGAGCCAATGGCACAACTGAGGACCAGCTGACGGTACTGGGACACAGTTACTGAGCAGGAGGTACCAGTGCTAGAAAGCACTACCAAGGACCAGCAGATGTTGCTGGAACTCGGATACCGAGAAGGAGGCACCTAGGCTAAAGGCACTGCCGAGAACCAGCTGACGGTACTGGAACCCAGATGGGTGTCATAAGGTACCCATGAAAACCAAAGTTGCAAGGCCTCTGAGCCGGCCGCAGTTACGAATCCCACAGTCCTAAAGGGGGTGCTTGTCCTATTCGCACTATTGGAAACAGCCTTTAGTTCCATATCCCGCAGCCCACATAGGAAGCACCTAAACTGCAGGCACCATAGAGTCGGCTAACCTGACCACAACACGACAGGACAACGTATTGGAGGCAAAGTGACGTTGACACTGCCCGGAAACAGCTGGCGTGCTGTAACCTGGCTGGACAGGAGGGAGTACCCGTGCCAAAGACACTGCCGAGAACCAGCTGACGGTACTGGAACCCGGATGGGTATCAGAAGGTACCCATGAAAACCAAAGTTGCAAGGCCGCGAGCCGGCCGCAGTTACCGAATCCCACAGTCCTATAGGGGATGCTTGTCCTTTTGGCACTACGGAAACAGCCTTTAGTTCCATATCCCGCTGCCCACATAGGAAGCACCTAAACTGCAGGCTCCATAGAGTTGGCTAACCCGACTGCAACACGACAGGACAACGTATTGGAGGCAAAGTGACGTTGACACTGCCCGGAAACAGCTGGCGTGCTGTAACCTGGCTGGACAGGAGGGAGTACCCGTGCCAAAGACACTTCTGAGCAGCAACTGGCGATTTTGGAGCCAGGGATGAGAGTAGAAACAGAGTGGAGGCAGAGGACAAATTGGAGCAAGTTGAAAATCTGGACTTGTGTGAGTGTGGACAGAGCAGGAGACATTGCCAGCTACACAGCTGGGGATCAGCTGACATTACTGAACCCCAATAACACAGGAGCATATGTTGATCTGTGCAGACGGCACTTCCGAGCAGCAACTGGCGGTTTTGGAGCCCAGCGATGAGAGTAGAAACAGAATGGAGGCAGAGGACAAATTGGAGCAAGTTGAAAATCTGGACTTGTGTGAGTGTGGACAGAGCAGGAGACATTGCCAGCTACACAGCTGGGAATCAGCTGACATTACTGAACCCCAATAACACAGGAGCTAGTGTTGACTGTGCAGACGGCAATTCTGAGCAGCAACTGGCAGTGTTGGAGACCAGAGATGAGAGTAGAAACAGAGTGGAGGCAGAGGCCTAATTGGAACAAGTTTAAAATCTGTACTTGTGGGAGTGTGGACAGAGCAGGAGAATTGCCGGCTACACAGCTGGGGATCAGCCGACATTACTGAACCCCAATAACACAGGAGCATATGTTGACTGTGCAGACGGCACTTTCGAGCAGCAACTGGCGATGTTGGAGCCCAGGGTCAAGGAGGGTGTAGGCTGAGGCCTAATTTGAAAATCTGGTGTAACTTGAAATTGGAGGTAGCAGGACTTATTGCCGACACACAGCAGAGGAACAGCTGGCATTACTGAACCCCACAAACACAGGAGCGAGTGTTTTTCTCTGTGCATACAGCACTTCTGAGCAGCAACTGGCGGTGTTTGAGCCCAGGTTCAGTCAGGGTGTAGGCTGAGGCGTAATGGGAGCAACTTTCAAATCTGGCTGAGGCCTAATTTGAAAATCTGGTGTAACTTGAAATTGGAGGTAGCAGGACTTATTGCCGGACACACAGCAGGGTAACAGCTGGCATTACTGAACCGCACAAACACAGGAGAGAGTGTTTTTCTCTGTGCATACAGCACTTCTGAGAAACAACTGGCGGTGTTGGAGCCCAGGGTCAAGAAGGGTGTAGGCTGAGGCCTAGTATGAGCAACTTTCAAATCTGGTGTAACTTGAAATTGGAGGTAGCAGGACTTATTGCCGGACACACAGCAGGGTAACAGCTGGCATTACTGAACCCCACAAACACAGGAGCGAGTGTTTTTCTCTGTGCATACAGCACTTCTGAGCAACAACTGGCGGTGTTGGAGCCCAGGGTCAAGGAGGGTGTAGGCTGAGACCTAGTATGAGCAACTTTCAAATCTGGTGTAACTTGAAATTGGAGGTAGCAGGACTTATTGCCGACACACAGCAGGGTAACAGCTGGCATTACTGAACCCCAAAACACAGGAGCGAGTGTTTTTCTCTGTGCATACAGCACTTCTGAGCAACAACTGGCGGTGTTGGAGCCCAGGGTCAAGGAGGGTGTAGGCTGAGACCTAGTATGAGCAACTTTCAAATCTGGTGTAATTGAAATTGGAGGTAGCAGGACTTATTGCCGGACACACAGCAGGGTAACAGCTGGCATTACTGAACCCCACAAACACAGGAGCAAGTGTTTTTCTCTGTGCATACAGCACTTCTGAGCAGCAACTGGCGGTGTTGGAGCCCAGGGTCAAGGAGGGTGTAGAAATCCCATATAGAGTAGTTGCCTTGTTACGTGGCACTTCAAAATGTATATACTCCAAACAAGAGAAACGTAAGCTTTACTAACATAAAATGATGAATTTTCGTCAAAAATATTGAAATAAAGACATTTAAAATATAAGCGCATATATGAACATGGCGACAACAAATGCAACAAAAAAAAACAACTTAGGGTATAGGGGTTGAAATGAATGCATACAAGTACATTTCATAATCCATTAATGCTGCCTAAGGAACGGTATGTACACCTGTAATATAGTGCAGACAATGTATGTAGGACTAGTCATCATTATCATTAGAAGTTATATGTGACAGTAAAAAATACACTCATTGAGGAAAACTGTTAGTTCACACCCCATATATTAAAGGTCCAGCATGTAATCCTGATAATATGGTGCAATAATCAATGATCAAGCATAACCTAGAAAAAGTGCATCGTGCATAGTGAAAATTGCTATGTATGCCTGCAAGTGCAGGTGAAACAATGCCAACGGATAGATAAGGTATATGATATCTATGTATCAGAGTGCATAGCCACTGATGGCGAATGGCGATATAATACTCTACCTCAATAAAGGCTGTGGCACCACTCACGGCGATTTGGCTTGTAGCTTGTTGAAGAAGGGAAGTGCATGTATGCTTGCGCGTCGGTTTTGCCACACAGACTGCCTTCCTGCTCTGACGCGTTGGGTAGGGTAGCGGCTGTGCGTCATATGACGCTGACTTGCAGTGACGTTGTGCAGCGTTCGTCAGCGGTAGTGTAGCGCCGAAACAAAGCCGGCATCATGACTGATTTCCTCTATAAACATGCACCTATGAGCAACCATACACGCACATCCCCTCTTGAAGAAGCTACAAGCGAAACGGCGTGAGGGGTGCCGCAACCTTTATTGTACAGTATTATATCGCCATTCGCCATCAGTTGCTATGCACTCTGATACCTAGATAGCATAAACCTTTTCTATCCGTTGGCATTGTTTCACCTGCACTTGCAGGTATACATTGCTATTTTCACTATGCACGATGCAGTTTTTATAGGTTATGCATGATTATTGCACCTTATTATCATGATTAGATGCTGGACCTTTCATATATGGGGTGTGAACTTTGTCCTCAATCAGTGTATTTTTTACTGTCACATATATAAGTAATGATGATGATGACTAGTCCTACATCCATTGTCTGCACGATATTACAGGTGTACATACCGTTTCTTAAGCAGCAACAATGGATTATGAAATGTACTTGTATGCATTCATTTCAAACCCTATACCCTATGTAGGCTTTTTACGTTGCATTTGTAGTCGCCATGTGCATACATGCGCTTATATTTAAAATGTATATTTGTACATATTTGGGACTACAATTCATCATTTAATGGTTGGAAAGCTGCTGTTTTTCTGGTTTGGAGCATATCAATCAGGGTGTAGGCTCATCCCTATGTGGAGCAAGTTAGACATCTGATGTTGTGTGCATGTGGAGGGAGCAGGAGACTTATTGCCGGACACACAGCAGGGGAACAGCTGGCGTTACTGAACCCCACTAACACAGGAGCTTGTGTTTTTCTCTGTGCAGACGGCACTTCTGAGCAGCAACTGGCAGTGTTGGAGCCCAGGGAGTACAGTTCAGGTGGTAGAAACATAAACAGAACAGGAGACATGGATACTATTGCCAACCAGTTATTTAATCGAAACTGGACAGGCAAAATCAGGCGAGATCCATGCATTGTTCATTTTCAGAAAAATAAGCCGGTCAACGTTATCGGAGGATAGTCGCATGCGACGGTCTGTTAGTACACCACCTGCGGCACTAAAGACGCGCTCCGATAATACACTAGCAGCAGGGCAAGCCAGCACCTCCAATGCATACTGGCTAAGCTCTGGCCATGTATCCAGCTTAGAGACCCAAAACTTGAAGGGGGAAGAGCCATCTGGGAGTACACTGAGAGGGCAAGACATGTAGTCTGTCACCATCTGACGGAAACGTTGCCTCCTGCTGACTGGAGCCGTCTGTGATGGTGTAGACATTTGTGGCGGGGACACAAAACTTCGCCACATTTGGGCCATACTAGTCTTTCCCTGTGCAGAGGCGCTGCTTCTGCTCGTCTCTTGGTGCAGAGCTTCCTCCACTGCCTCGACGCACAGAGCTGCTTTGTAAAGCACTAGCAGCAGTGCTCTTGGCTGGAATGGAGAACATGATGGAATGCACCAGTATGTCTTGGTACTCCCGCATTTTACACTCCCGTTTTAAACGGTGTTATGAGGCTTTGTAAGTTGTCCCGGTAGCGAGGGTCTAGGAGGGTGTACACCCAATAATCAGACGTGGTGAGAATGTGGGCGAAGCGGCAGTCGTTTCTCAGGCACTGCAGCATGAAATCAACCATGTGCTGCAGACTCCCAACTGGCCAAGAAACGCTGTCCCCTGCAAGAGGCGTCATCTCTGCCTGCTCTGCATCACCCCACCCTCGCTCTACATACTGACTACCAGAGCATTGTGTACCTCCCTCCTCTGGAGCGATGTCTTCCTCCTCCATTGACTCCTCCTCATCCTCCTCACAAAGTGTCCCCTACCAAGGCCTTTGTCAGGAACCACGTTGCGCAGACTGTCCAGAAGGTGATGGAATTTGTGACTCCTCATCCTCCACCTCTTCCAAAACCTCATCCCTCAGTGCTTGCAGTGTTTTTTGATCTGGCCATGCTGGAACGTCGCAAGTGAGCGCACTCTATGCGGACTTTTGCAGCAGTGCATCAAGATCCGGATAGTCCCTCAAAAAACTCTGCACGACCAAGTTGAGCACATGTGCCAGACATGGTATGTGAGTGAGGTTGCCTAGGCCCAGAGCTGTCACCAGATTTCGGCCATTGTCACACACTACCAAGCCTGGCTGGAGATTCGCTGGCACAAACCACACGTTGCTCTCCTGCTTGATGGCATTCCAGAGCTCCTGCGCTATGTGGCTTCGATTCCCCATAGAAACTAATTTCAGGATGGCCTGTTGATGTTTGGCCACGGCTGTGCTCATATCAGTCGTAACAGGTAAGCGTTCACGGGTCCATGTGGAGGTAGACCGTGACGGCTTCTGCAGCGATGATTCTGAGGAACTGGAGTATGAGGAGGAGTCAATGTGTACAGACTGGATTCCTGCAATCCTTGGAGTTGGCAGAACACGTACAGCGCCACGCTCAAGATCTGTACCCGGCTCCACAACATTTACCCAATGGGCAGTGAGGGAAAGGTATCATCCCTGTCCATGGTTACTGGTCCACGTATCGGTGGTGAGGTGGACCTTGCTACTGACGGCGTTTAGTAGCGCATGTTTAATTTTTCCCTCCACATGCTTTTGCAGGGCAGGGACAGCTTGCCTGCTGAAATAAAAGCGGCTGGGCACATTGTATTGTGGGACTGCCAATGCCATGAAATTACGGAAGGTGTCAGTCTCCACCAGCCTGAATGACAACATTTCAAGGGACAGGAGTTTTGCAATGCCAGCATTCAGAGCCTGTGCTCGGGGAAGGTTTGCCGAGTATGGCCGCCTTTTTTCCCATGCCTGTGCTACCGATGGCTGTAGAGTGGCCTGGGAGTGTGAGGATGACTGGGAACGTGGTGCTGTGGGTGGAATTACACTGGGTCTCTGTACACCATTGCCAGAGGTTCTTCCAGGGCAATCCTGTGAGGAAGCCGAACCAGCTGTGTTTGAGCTGGAGGAAGAGGCTCAACACAAGCTGAAGATGTAGGTGGTGCTGTAGGTTGGCCTACGTCTCCAGTGTGTCTTTGTAACTCCACACGTGCTTGGTCCGCACATGTTTCCACATATTTGTGGTATTGAGGTTGCTGACACTTTTACCTCTTTTTACTTTTTGATTACACAGCTTGCATTTGACAAAGCAAAGGTCATCTGCAACTGTATCAACAAAAGGACCACGCACTGCAAGTCTTGGGAGCGCCCGTTTTGGCTTTTGGAAGAGAACTGCTCTGAACGGGTGCCAAAGTGGAGTCTACAGGCAACCGAGTCTGAAGCCTACCTCTCCCTCCTGTTTGGACCCTTGGGGGAATCTCTTCCTCAAAGCTGCTCCCACCACCTTCCTGTTCCTCACGCCATGATGGGTCAAGGGCTCATCATCTCCACTACCCTCTTCAAACACCTGCTTCTCCTGGGTCGTCTGGCCAGCACCAAGCGCAACAGAAACTGGCATCTGAGTCTCATCATCATCAGATGCGTTCTGCGGTGTGCTGACCATAGGCACTGGCCCACCCGCCTCTTCAGATTCAGAGAGACAAAGCAGTTGCGCATCACTGCATACTCCCTCTTCTTCACATTCTAGAATGCTGCTTGGCTGGCCCCCTCTTTCCAAGCCAACAGATTCAGAGAACAGAAGTAGAGACTGAGCTGGCTCCTGTGCAGAGCTCTCTGACTGCCTGGGCAATTTGGCAGGTGGTGAAGAGACAGATGGTTGCTCTTCAGTGCTCTAGTCCTGAGAGGATGTGGAAATAATTGAAGTCGATGCGTTAGCTGCCTTCCATCCGACAATGGCTTCAATTTGTTCTTCCTGCAGCAGGGGGGTACGACGACTCTTACAAAGCTGTGCATAAAGGACCGCTCCCGGGGAAAACTGGGGGATGCTGTGTCACTGGTGCCCGCAGCAGGCACAGAATTCCCACGTCCTCTCCCTGCTGAAACTCCACGCCCACGACCACGTGCCTTACTCCCTGCCTTCTTCATCTTGGTAGATTGATAAAGATAGGCAGAAAAGTACTAAGGCCTTAGTGTGCTTATTCCTGAACAGCTGCTAACAGGTATAAGAAACACTAAGTTTATTAAGTGTGGACTACACTTTAATATGAGCTAATGTGGCCTAAAAAGCTCAAGTGTAGTGTTTGGTGAACTTTATTCACTTTTTTGTGTTTTTCACAAAAAAAACAAAGGTTGTGATTGAGACAAAAGATGTACAATCGATAGTATCACAAACTTTTGTAGCTCTTACAATGCAGGAAACTACAATGCAATAGATAAGGCTACAAAAAATAGGGTAATACTAATCTGGCTGGTCCTGCAGGCCGCAAACCAGCCGAAAGGCTCCTCTATCTACTCCTATCTAGTGTTTGCAACCAATGTATTGGATACGGATGGAAGCACGGCACACTAATAGATGAGAGTTAATTTAAATTGAATTGAGCAGCACCAATTACAAAAAAAAAAGTATGAGGCAGTGACACACGCTTAGCAGACTACAACCAGCAGTGGATGCAGAACTAACTTCAGCGTGAGCTGCACTCACAAAGAGACCTCACAGACAGCCGTGAACACTGCAGACAACTGTTCACTAGCTCTGAAAGGCTCCGTTATGTACTTCTATAGTGTTTACTACCAATGTATTGGATACAGATGGAAGCGCGGCACTCTAATAGATGAGAGTTAATTTAAATTGAATTGAGCAGCACCAATTACAAAAAAAAAGGATGAGGCAGTGACACACGCGCAGCTGACTACAACCAGCGGTGGATACAGACCAAACTACAGCGTCACCTGCACTCACACACAGACCTTGCAGACAGCTGTGAAAACAGCACTGCAAGGCAAAAGGAAGCTTTACACAGCGGTTGGTAAACTAGCCTGCCTAAAGAACAATTCACAAAATCGCAATCTCTAACTGTCCCTCAGAGTCAGAAGAGCAGCGTTCTGTCCCTAACTGAATTCACAGCAGAGTGAAACCAAAATGGCGGCGGCGCCTTTTATAGTACATTCTGACATCATTTCAGCAGCCAATCACAGCCATGCCATTAGTTAACATGACCGCAGCATTACAGGATGTGCCCACACTTCTTAGGATTCCTCATTGGCTGAATCAAATCACACTGCCTCTCATAGCATTAGGGGAACTTCCGATTCCGGTATACGATATGGCAAAAGTATCGGAACTCAGTATCGGAATTCCGATACCACGAATATCGGCCGATACCCGATACTTGCGGTATCGGAATGCTCAACACTATACTCACATACATCTTTTATATATATTTCAATATATAACCTGATTATTGGAAGTTGTGTTCCTAACACTTTGACTATGTCTGTATGATTTAGTATGATATTGAACCTCCTGTTGAATTCCCTTGATATGTATTATTTTTTATCTCCTTATTTTTCACATGATTATACTATTATTATTATCAAACTTCTTTTCATTTAGAACATGCCCTTGAGAAAGGCCGATATGGCAGAAACGTTGGGATCATATTGTGTTATGAGCTCAGTTGCAACAACTTTATTAGAGAATGGATTGCAACCGAACCCGGGGTCTGCGATGCAGCTAGAGTCACTGCTGCCGAACACCCCTTGGGTATGAAGGTAACAACTGACAACTAAAGAATAATATTAGGTCTCGCCTGTGTTACTTCACATAAGGAGAGAGATATTTGTATCTCCATTAACTTCACAGGAGATGTGCTGTAGGCTGGTGTAGACGTAGCCCTGTTGACTGCACAGAAGCCACTTGCCAGACGATTAGGTAGTGCATGCGACTCCCACCAGGCGTACGTGTTGTCAGCGGGTGTGCGACCGAACTGAGCAACTGACTGTTCAGCTAGCGGCAATGCCCATGTGCTGCCAGCCGGTGATGCCCAGGTTACGCGCCCCCGCAGTCTGCTCAGGGTGTATCGCTACCCTCTTGTTGTAGCAAGACTGCGCCACATTGGCTACCTGCCTGGCATAAGGCTAATCCTGCCTGGAG
>JARQOD010008127.1:0-36758 GCA_033576555.1 Oophaga sylvatica
GAGTCCTCACACAAATGTGACCACAAGGTAAGTCTGATGCACAGATAACGTGGCTGGATTTACACACTGCTGGTGTGTGAAGAGTCAGATCCAGGTATGCAGAAAACACAGGGAGGTCCAGGAACAAGTTAATCTCAGTTGTGGCTTAATTCAGTGAAGTCCAACAACAAGTTCATATGTCAGTAAGGTTCCAGTAACAGTTCCAACAGCTCTCACCAGAGGTAATGCACAAAGGGTTAAACAGCAACAGTTCAGAAACACAGTTCTTATCAGATGGAGTGAACCAAGGGTTAAATTCCCAAGTCAACAGTTTAGTGATAACACAGTACTTTGTGCAACTTACATATGCAGAGAATGTCCAGAGCCATGGGTAGAAACTGCTGTGGCTGAGAAACACCTGAAGATAAGGCTATGCACTTTCCTGGTAAATACACAAAAGATCTGTGAGGAACAAAGCAGCTGGGTTGCAGGGAAACGGAAGCAGAATATTCCAGCAGTGAAGCCAACACCTGAGCCAGGCTTTAAACAAACGAACAGGAAGTAGGGCACACAAAACAGCAAACTCCATTTTAACAAAGGGCAAAATCATTGACAAAGTTACCTAGAAAACCCGGAATACTGACAAAATAACAGTGGCTGCAGAAAAAGTGTGAGGAGCTCAGGCCCCAGGAGGGGACCTGGCTGACCTCCACAAAAGTGCAGAAAACAATGCAAAAAGCAAGCACAAAAAGAAAAGCAAAAAATATCTTATCTGAAAGCAGGAGATGCAGACAGGACTCCAGCAAACTTCCAAATGAACCAGGAACCACAATTGAGACAAGAACAATTGATCACCGGCAACCATCATGGGAGGGAACCTCCCTTATATCAGACCAGTCAGCGATCCCAGATTGCCATTCCTCGCTGAAAGGTTCAGTACTGTCTGTAACCACCAGAGGGAGCCTCTGCACAGAAACCATCTCTAGCACATTCATAACAGTAACCGTGTTCCAGTACCGTCAGCTGGTCCTCGGTACTGCCATTGGCTCTGTTCCTTCTGCTGCCCCTTCGGGTTCCAGCACAGTCAGCTGGTCCTCGTTAGTTCCATTGGCTCTTGTACCTTATGCTACCCATCCGGGTTCCAGTACCATCAGCTGGTTCTCGGCAGTGCCTTTGGCCTAGGTGCCTCCATTTCGGTATCCGAGTTCCAGCAACGTCTGCTGGTCCTTGGTAGTGCTTTCTAGCACAGGTACCTCCTGCTTAGTAACCATGTTCCAGTACCATCACCTGGTCCTCGGTACTGCCATTGGCTCTGTTCCTTCTGCTACCCCTCCATGTTCCAGCACAGTCAGCTTGTCCTCGTTAGTTCCATTGGCTCTTGTACCTTATGCTACCCATCCGGGTTCCAGTACCGTCAGCTGGTACTCGGCAGTGCCTTTGGCCTAGGTGCCTCCATCTCTGTATCCGGGTTCCAGCAACGTCTGCTGGTCCTTGGTAGTGCTTTCTAGTACAGGTACCTTCTGCTTAGTAATCGTGTTCCAGTACCGTCAGCTGGTCCTCGGTACTGCCATTGGCTCTGTTCCTTCTGCTGCCCCTCCGGGTTCCAGCACAGTCAGCTGGTCCTCGTTAGTTCCATTGCCTCTTGTACCTTATGCTACCCATCCGGGTTCCAGTACCGTCAGCTGGTTCTCGGCAGTGCCTTTGGCCTAGGTGCCTCCATCTCGGTATCCGAGTTCCAGCAACGTCTGCTGGTCCTTGGTTGTGCTTTCTAGCACAGGTACCTCCTGCTTAGTAACCGTGTCCCAGTACCGTCAGCTGGTCCTCGGTAGTGCCATTGGCTCTTGTTCCTTCTACTACTCATCCGGGTTCCAGGACAGTCAGCTGGTTCTCGGCAGTTACTCAGCCTTCTTGTACCTTCTGCTACATTTCCAAGTTGAAGATTTTTTAAATGGTTTTTGGTAATCACTCTGGATCTCCCTGACGATGACCCTGAAGACGACGACCCTGAAGACCACCCCGAAGAAGACGACGACCCTGAAGACGATGACCCTGAAGACGACACCCTGAAGACCACACCCGAAGAAGACGACGACCCTGAAGACGATGACCCTGAAGACGACACCCTGAAGACCACCCCGAAGAAGACGACGACCCCAAAGACGATGACCAAGAAGACGACGAGCCTGAAGACCGCCCAAAGAAGACCAAAAAGATTACCCAGAAGAAGATGACCAAGAGGACAAAGAACATGAAGACAACCACCAAGATACAGAACAAGAGACAGAAGACCAAGAAGCAGAAGAACAAAAAGCAGAACAAAAAGCAGAAGAATATTAAGCATAATACAAAAAATCAGAGCAAAAGATATGATCTAAATTATAAGCAGAAGAAGACTGAGCAGTGTATGAGGGTGAGTCCGTTCCTCCTTGTGGTTCCCCTGGAAAATGCCTGCTGCTGCAGGCCAAACTGAACGCGGACAAATCCTGTTGTAAATCTTTTGTGACAGCAAGAACGGAAGGTGTAATCTTCAAATTTTTAGAGACAACAACTACAGGAATGCCTGTCACAAATAAGAATATGATGAAGAAGATGAATAGGAAGAAGATGAAGAAGTAGAATATGAAGAATAATAATTGAATATGAAGAATGTAAAAAAAAGAATAAGAGGAAGAAGGTGAAGAAGAAGAAGATAAATAAGGTGAAGAAGAAGTTGATGACAAAGATGCTGCTGCTGAGGATCATGAAGGAGAAAGTATGGGAGAAGTAAAAAAGAAGGTGAAGAGCATAGAAGTAGTGAAACATGCATATGTGCCAAAATAGAAAAAAGGTTAACAATATAGTCAATTTCTTTGTAACTCCGAACGTCTTAAAAAATTTTTTTATTCCTGCTATTCCATTTGATTGGGCTAAACCTCTATGCCTTTAATGTCTCCTCCACCTCCCCCAATACATTCTACATTATTCTTAGTTGTTTTCCTTCATGTACAATTAACCTTCAAGGAAAGAAATGGTTTATTTTAATTCCGATATTTCTGTCCCATTGACTTGCATTGGTTTCCGGTATCGGAATTGACGATATCCGACACTTTTTGAGTATCGGTCCGATCCGATATTTCCCAATATCGGAAAGTATAGCTCAACACTAACAATGGCTTAAATATTGATTTTTCACCCTCCTTTGCCATGAAGACATATAATTAACATGTGGCCGAGTAGAATTTTTTATTGACAGGAAAGAACAATTAAAAAGTGACCGTCTTTATATTTTCTTATATTTTTTTACATGAATAAATGCTACACCTGACTATAAGAAACTTTGCAATATATCTTATGAGAGAAATCCCCTTTTTTCTCATTCCAGACTGATCTGTCATATTCAATTCATAAGTAAACTCTATCTTAAGTAAAGACAGATGTTACCATTTCTCATATAGGCAGGGCTGGTATAAGGGGCAGGCAGACCAGGCAGTTTCCTAGGGCCTCCGCTCCTCCAGTGACCCCCAACCAGTGGCATGGCGCTAATAGCGGTACACCACACGGCCACTATGGGGCCACTGAGTAAGAGGGGCCCGACGTCACCACCTACCTGCATTCAACTTATTGGCATCATAGATGCTGGTACAGTTGAAAGCAGTGATGGAGGAGAGAGCGTAATGTGATGCTCCCCCTCTCATCACTCCCCCTCTGCCTGTGACTCAGCGTTTTCCAGCTGATGAGATGCTGAGACTTCTGTAGAAACCAGATCAGCGAGGGAAAGAGGAGGAGAGGTAAGTATTGTGTGTGTCTGCACTATACTGTGTGTGGAGTTACTGCACTATTCTGTATTGTATCTGTGTGTGTCTGCTGCACTATACTGTGTGTGGAGGGAATGCACTATACTGTGTTGTGTCTGTGTGTGTGTCTGCTGCACTATACTATGTGTATGGGTGCTGCATTATTCTGTATGTGGGGGACCTCACTATACTATGTGTGGGGGCTGCTTTATACTGTGTGTGGGGGGGACTGCACCATACTGTGTGAGGGGGGACTGCATTATACTATGTGTGGGAGCTGCTTTATACTGTTTGTGATGGGACTGCACCATACTGTGTGTGTGGGACTTCACTTTACTGTGTATGTGAGGGGGATGCACTATATTGTGTGTGGGGTTTGCATTATACTCTGAATGAGGGCTGCACTATACTGTGCATGGGGCACTGCACTATACTGTGTGTGTCTGCACTATACTGTGTTGTGTCTGTGTGTGTCTGCTGCACTATACTGTGTGTGGAGGGACTATGCCTTTAATGTCTCCTCCACCTCCCCCAATACATTCTACATTATTCTTAGTTGTTTTCCTTCATGTACAATTAACCTTCAAGGAAAGAAATGGTTTATTTTAATTCCGATATTTCTGTCCCATTGACTTGCATTGGTTTCCGATATCGGAATCGGCGATATCCGACACTTTTTGAGTATCGGTCCGATCCGATATTTCCCAATATCGGAAAGTATAGCTCAACACTAACAATGGCTTAAATATTGATTTTCACCCTCCTTTGCCATGAAGACATATAATTAACATGTGGCCGAGTAGAATTTTTTATTGACAGGAAAGAACAATTAAAAAGTGACCGTCTTTATATTTTCTTATATTTTTTTTACATGAATAAATGCTACACTTGACTATAAGAAACTTTGCAATATATCTTATGAGAGAAATCCCCTTTTTTCTCATTCCAGACTGATCTGTCATATTCAATTCATAAGTAAACTCTATCTTAAATAAAGACAGATGTTACCATTTCTCATATAGGCAGGGCTGGTATAAGGGGCAGGCAGACCAGGCAGTTGCCTAGGGCCTCCGCTCCTCCAGTGACCCCCAGCCAGTGGCATGGCGCTAATAACGGTACACCACACGGCCACTATGGGGTCACTGAGTAAGAGGGGCCCGGCGTCACCACCTACCTGCATTCAACTTATTGGCATCATAGATGCTGGTACAGTTGAAAGCAGTGATGGAGGAGAGAGCGTAATGTGATGCTCTCCCTCTCATCACTCCCCCTCTGCCTGTGACTCAGCGTTTTCCAGCTGATGAGATGCCGAGACTTCTGTAGAAACCAGATCAGCGAGGGAAAGAGGAGAGAAGGTAAGTATTGTGTGTGTCTGCACTATACTGTGTGTGGAGGAACTGCACTATTCTGTATTGTATCTGTGTGTGTCTGCTGCACTATACTGTGTGTGGAAGGACTGCACTATGCAGTGTTGTGTCTGTGTGTATGTCTGCTGCACTATACTGTGTGTGGAGGAATGCACTATACTGTGTTGTGTCTGTGTGTGTGTCTGCTGCACTATACTATGTGTATGGGTGCTGCATTATTCTGTATGTGGGGGACCTCACTATACTATGTGTGGGGGCTGCTTTATACTGTGTGTGGGGGGACTGCACCATACTGTGTGAGGGGGGACTGCATTATACTATGTGTGGGAGCTGCTTTATACTGTTTGTGATGGGACTGCACCATACTGTGTGTGTGGGACTTCACTTTACTGTGTATGTGAGGGGGATGCACTATATTGTGTGTGGGTTTGCATTATACTCTGAATGAGGGCTGCACTATACTGTGCATGGGGCACTGCACTATACTGTGTGTGTCTGCACTATACTGTGTTGTGTCTGTGTGTGTCTGCTGCACTATACTGTGTGTGGAGGGACTGCACTATACTGTGTTATGTCTGTGTGTGTCTGCTGCACTATACTGTGTTTGTGGGGCTGCACTATACATTGTGAGGGGGCTGCTTTATACTGTGTGTGGGGGGACTGAATTATACTGTGTGTGGGGGGCTGCATTATACTGTGTGGTGGGCTACACTATACTGTGTGTGTACGTGGGGGCTGCATTATACTATGAGGGGGCTGTATTATACTCAGGGGCTGCATTATATTCTGGGGGGGCTGCATTGTATTCTGAGGGACTGCATTATACTCTGAGAGGGCTTCATTATACTCTGAGGGAGCTGCATTATGTTCTATGAGGGGACTACGTTATACTCTATGAGGGGACTACAGTATACTATATGAGAGGGGCTGCAATATACTCTGAGGTGGGCTGCAGTATAGTCTGAGGGGGACTGTATTATACTCTATCAAGGACCATGGGAAGTGCATTTTACTATATGTATTATATGGGACCTGCATTATACGATATCGAGGACTATCTGTACCAATCATTCTTCCTCAGCCGGAATAAGGGTAGGTGCACATGGTTAGTAAACGATGTGTGCTGAGCGCTGCGTACATGTGCAGCACAGTGGATGGAATTTAAGAAATCCCATGCCCACTATACGTGCACAGACACCCGTCGAAATGGACATGCGGCATTTCTCTGCAGACCACAGCATGTCTATTTATCTTGAGGAGACACGAGTCTCCACAAGATAAATGTCACGCGTACAATGTATTGGACGTGGTGATTCCGCACAGTTCAATGAACACAAGTGAAATCACCTGCCTTCAATATACAGCAGCGCTTTAGCAGCTTGTTTTAAACCATATATACTTTTCTGTAGCTTACAAACCATGTTTGGTTTCCTTTTATACTTGAATCCTGGGGGTTGGTCCATGTAAATATCTTCTGTTAAGTCTCCATTCAGAAATGCTGCCTTTATATCCAGATATTTCAACTGCATTTGTTTTGTTGCTGCAACTGCAATCAAAGTTTTGATTGTGGTGTGTTTGACAACTGGAGCAAATGTCTCATCACAGTCTTCTACATATTTCTGAGAATAGCCTTTAGCTACTGGTCTTGCTCGGTATGGATCAGCTGTTCCGATTGCTTGGTATTTTACCTTAAAACCCATTCACATCCTATAGCCCTTTTTTCTTTTGGTAGTTCTGTCAGTGTCCATGTCTTTGAATCATGCATGGATTTTATTTCTGTTTCTGTAGCCTTTATCCATTTGTTGGCCTCTTCTTCTGAAAGTTGAGATATGTTCTCTCAAGATGAAGGTTCATAAATTTTATTTGTGTTTGCCTTGTTTGAAAGACGTTGAGGTGGTCTTCCCTTGTTTTCTCTTTTGTGTTTCTATGGAATTAGTAAGGTGTTCGTCATTTTTAACAATCTGCTTCTACATTTTGGCCTAAGTTTTGTAAATGTAATTTGTCCTTTGTTGTTGTTCTTCTGAGGTTGTATTTTCCTAATATTAAGACATTCTAATGATGGTCAGATGTTTATTTTATTAAATCCTGATATTTAAACCAAAAGAAATCAAGATATGCTTAGATTTTTTTCATGACTGTATATTTTATTTGACACCATTATTGAGTGTCAAGAAGTGTTGAGGAATGTACTTTAATATATAACACGGCAGTGGAAGGTTAACTGTGACGCAAAGACGTCTCTTAGTATTGGACTTGAATACTTCCACTGTAGTAGCATTGCCATCTGTGTCCTAATCCTTAACCTAATACTTACTACTAGCTGGATATTAAATACTTGCTTGAAAATCTGGCACATTGCATTCATCTTAATGTCTTTGCCTTGGGTTGCAGCCATCTGTGACACTGGTGTCTGTTTAAAGAGACTGCCAAGATACCCATCCAAGAATTTGTACTATGAATTGCTTTACCCTGCAGACATGTAAAGGTCAGAGTGACCCTGGCAACTGCTGTGGTACAGTCTCTAACCAAGACATTCATTTACTGGAGGTCAGGTA
This sequence comes from Oophaga sylvatica, assembly GCA_033576555.1. Taxonomy (NCBI): domain Eukaryota; kingdom Metazoa; phylum Chordata; class Amphibia; order Anura; family Dendrobatidae; genus Oophaga; species Oophaga sylvatica. Next base: position 7,675 of record JARQOD010008127.1, read on the forward strand.
TGAAAATGCCATAAGTTACAAAATGACAGGGAGGCATATTTATGAGAATGTACTGTGCCAACTTTTATGACAATTCATTCATATCTAAATAAATGGAGTTTGTATAATATCAAAATGGGTAAAATGCAGGCATAATGATTCAACTGTTTAAAACAATAAATTACAATTGGAAATAAATGGAAATCACAGCTTTGGCCTACATTGCTACCACCTCTCCTTACTTCAGTTGTGTTTTCTTTCTACAGTTCTTAACCCCTTTAATCCCAAGGTGGTTTGTGCTTTAACGACCAGGCCAATTTTTGCAATTCTGACCAATGTCACTTTATGAGGTAATAACTCTGGAACACGTCAACGGATCCCACCGATTCTGAGATTATTTTTTCGTAACATATTATACTTCATGATAGTGGTTACATTTCTTCGATATAACTTGCAATTATTTGTGAAAAAAGTGGAAATTTGGCAAACGTGGAAAATTTTGCAATTTTCAAACTTTGAATTCTTATTCTCATTTTACAAACTGCACTCCCCAATGAATTAGGGGTACAGGGGTACAGTGATCATATTGACACCACATGTGCCTCACAGAATTTTATACAATGGAGAGGTGAAGAAAGAATAAATTACATTTTTACTACTAAAATGTTGTTTTCGCCTCAAGATTTTAATTTTTATAAGGGCTAATAGGAATTTTTTTACAACAAAGTGAGGCCCATTTTTTTCCTGAGTGTGCCAATACCCTACAGGTAATATTTTAAATATTTTTCAGGCACAGTGCAAAGCTCAGAAGGGAAGGAGCGCAATACTATAGTGCCGATTTTACCGTTACGGTTTGCGGGCGCGATGACCCACTGAGATGAAGGAGCAGATCTATGCGATACAAACTATCAGCAACTTTGCTGGCTTTGGTGACCTGGATGTCATCATGACAACATCAGGTCACCAAGGCAATGATTGGGACCCTGTGATGATGTTGTGGGGTCTCCGATGCAAGGGCAGAGGGTCTGTCTTTCCTCTGCCTGCTTCTGAAATTCTGTGATCGAGTTTAATCGCAACATTTAGGGGGTTAACGTTTCGGGAGCGGTGCAGGACCACTGCTGACATTGAGTGCTGGGTGTCAGCTGCTAGAATCAGTTCACAGAGACTTGCGGATAGTACGTCTCAGGTGGGAAAGGGGTTAAAGAAGTGCTTCCATCAAAGTTTTTAATGTATTGCACTCATCATATTATATAGTTCTGTGTATTTACAATTTCTCATTTTGCCCTTCTACCCATTTAATTCTTCCATTGGGTCTGTGACATCAAGTGATTAAAAACAGACTAGCTGAATCCTTCTATGCCAGTGGCGGCAAAACTATGGCACGCGTGCCATCTCCTCTGGACTAGAAGATAGCGAGGGAGGGGGAGCAGCAAGAGCAGCGAGTCACAGGAGGCAGGAGCCAGCTTCTACGGTAAATCCTGTGCCCACTGCTAAAGAGAAATGAAAATTCACTGCACTGGCAGTGAGTATTCATTTCTCTTACAGTGCGCACAGTTTCAGCCGCAGCCGCTGGTTTCCAGCAGTTGCCAGGCTATTACGAGTGCTCACTCATTAAGGTAATGAATATTCATCTCTCTCCAAGCCCATAGGCGTGGAGAGAGGTGAATATTCATTACCTTAATAAGCTGGGACACTTGATCGCTCAGCCGTCGATGCTGCTGGCACACGAACAAGATGCTGCGAGGGCGTTCAGGGATTTTTTTAAAAATCCTTTTCTCATGGGGGCCATACATGCAAGGTTAAGGTGAGGAACCATGCATAACAGGATAGGGATGTGGAACCATGCATACAAGGATAGGGTTGAGGAACCATACATACAAGGATGGGGATAAGGAGCCATGCAGACAAAGATGGGAAAAAACAGCCATGCAGACAGGGATGGGGACAAGGAGGCATGCAGAAAAGGATGGGAATAAGGAGCCATACATACAAGAATAGGGATGAAGAACCATGCATACAAGGATTGGGATAATGAGTCATACATACCAGGACAGGGATGAGGAGCCATGCAGACAGAGATAGGGTTAAGGAGCCATGCATACAAGAATGGGGATAAGGAGCCATGCATGCAAGGATAGGGACGAGGAACCATGCATACAAGGATAGGGATGAGGAGCCATGCATACCATGATGGGGATGAGGAGCCATGCATACAAGGATAGGGATGAGGAGCCGTGCAGACAAGGATGGGGATAAGGAGTCATGCAGACAAGGATGGGGATAAGGAGCCATGCATATGTGAATGGGAGAGCCAGGGCTATAGTCATGGATGAGACTGATGGCTCTTGCGCACCCTGGTCTCCCGTCACTTACAAAGAATGTCCCTTTATCAGTGTACCTGTCTCTCTTCTCTCTGCACCTTCAGGGTCTTCTCTCCGAGACTTATGATCCCCTCAAGTCGCTCGGGCAAAAACAGAGACACAGTCCAGTTGTAACTCAAAACATAAAACTTTACTTTCTTTTCGCAGCACATCCTTTCCAGATACATCATCAGCATAATGTTTTGTAAAGCAAACATCCTCCACTTTCCCTGCACTCTTTCCTTCATCCATCAGTACGTGCCCGGGTCGTACTGCCTCTTGTGTTTACTGCAGCGTCCTCCCTATTCATACTCACTACGGTTGGTGGTTCTCTCGTCCGTTTTGCCCCAGATCTGAGGGCATCAGTCCATGCAATGATCTGCCACATGATGAGCCACTTGCAACAATACTAAGACTTAACCGAGACGTGTTTGGGGACACAACAGTCCTTATAATCCCTTACACTCTACCTCCCTTTAACAATGGTCGTTCCTGACCATTCCCACGTATAACTTTATTATTTACATGTAAATACTCCATGCAGGGAGGTAAATAAGGTAGAAAGCTGAACAAAGTCTCTTTTTAATAATGCACGAGAGTCCTGTCTCTACTGAGAGGTGCCTGTCTCACAGTCCTCCAGGTTACACCTCAAGCAACGTAGATTCCGGTCCTGTCCATCAGAATTAAATATATTTACAAAACATGTGACCCCATCGGTGGGTCAACAGTTCTTAGGGGAAGACGTCCCCCTCCCTTTGAGCATGGCACAGTCACGTAAGCCAAGTGTGTGCTGCCTGTTCCAGGAATACAGTCTGTTGCTGCAATCGAACCCAGTCCGTTAGTTCAAGGACCCCGTCACTCCACTAGGGCAAGATTCTGCTATCCAGCAGAATAGGCGCAACAAAAACTTATGTACAAAGGAAAACGTTCACTCCTGGCCGTACCGGCAACATGACCCCCGACTCTGGGGGTGCTATAGGGCTCCTCTGCCCACCGGACGTGGAACAGTCCTGTATATTCATGTATCCATATTCCTTAGAGTGCAATGAGCACAACGTTTTATAGACAGTTCCTCGCAGTTCAATGGCACTCGTACCATGCCGCTTTGTCCTCTTCCGGACTCCTTGCCTGGGTTTGGGCTAATGACGATCCTGCAGCTGCAGGCATCATGGGCTGCCAAGACATGGCAGGGGCAGGGTCTGACTGGGTGGTGGCTGGGTGATACGGGGACTGACTGCTCGTTCCAGGCCCGCACACAGTTCTGGGCCATCATCCTCCGAACACAGTGTCACTGCCACAGCGAAATATCCCCTGGGGCAGTCTTCTTTAAAGAAGGAGACCCAGTCCTCTTCTACTAGGGGTCTCCCAAACTTCACAGAGGCGGCGTTCACATATTCCTTGTCATTCGTGCCTGCCTCTCGTATGAAGCTGTACCCCTGGTTTGCTCTGGTGTGGACCAACTGCCCGCGAGTGTGGTGCCCGGCCATAGCGCCATCTCCGTGTCATTGCAGTTCTGTCCAGATTTCTTTTTCCCGCTGCTTCTTCCACTCTATTATGCCCGCAATCCAGGTGGACTGCCCGAGGGATGGAAATGGGCACTCCTCTGCCTGGTGAAAATACTATGCGCCTAGTGATGTCACAGCGCTGACCGTGGATCTTGACTCCTGGGCACAGTGGCCATATGACAAGTCAAGGGGCCCCGAGTCGCCATGCTGTGGCCCGCTCCCCGGATTATGAGACAGGGGGACAGACTGACCTTCCATGGTGAGGGGCCGTGGTGTACTCACCACCTCCGGTCTCAGCAGCCTGTGTGCGTCGGTACCGCTCCCATTGGATTCCTCCGTGGTTGCAGCTGCACAGTCTGTCTCCCGAGGCTGATGTCCATGCCCGGCCTTTACATCTGGTGTAAGTTCCTCCCGGGCGGTCGCTGTTTCCAGTCCGCTGGCCTCCAGCTCCCGATGCATTGGTTCCGGTCACCAGCGAGGAGGTTCCGGCTCCAGAAGACATTGAAGCTCCTGGTGGTGATGTTCCGGCTCATGATGACGTTGAAGCTCTGGCTCCGCGTGACATGGCTCCGGCTCCCGATGACGGTGTTCCAGTTCCTGCAGCTGCCGGCAACTCTCCTCTGCAGGTAACGGGTATATTCCAACAGCGTCTCCACTCTGTCGTGTGGGTTGGGTACTCTCCTCCTCCTGCCGCCACCCTCCACTCCACGTGGCCTATGCCCCTGCAGTGACGGGTACAGGGATGGTGCATCGCTGCTGACGCAGGGTCTCGTAATGGCACTGGTTTTCTTCCAGGACCCACACGTTCCAGGGTGGGGTCGCATCTGACTGCTCCACCCATTTCTTGGCAATCTGTAGTAGGGGGTGAGACCTCCTTCTCCGCCGCTCCCACCAGGCGGGCACCATGATTAGGCCACTAACTATGCCAAACAGCTTCTCGCGCAATTTCCCAGTCAGCATGCCCATGAAGGGTGGGATCAAAGCTGTCGTCCTCCATTTGTCATGTCCAGATGTCATGTAAGGACCTGGTCGGCCTTTATCTGCGCTTGCCCTTCTGGCGCCATGGGAGTGATTCAGATATGCTTCAGGTACATTTGCATTTAATATAGTCTTGCTTTTAATATATTTAGGAGGCTGTAATGGCACAGCATACAGTTAGGTCCATATATATTTGGACAGAGACAACATTTATCTAATTTTGGTTCTAGACATTACCACAATGAGTTTTAAACAAAACAATTCAGATGCAGTTGAAGTTCAGACTTTCAGCTTTCATTTGAGGGTATCCACATTAAATTGGATGAAGGGATTAGGAGTTTCAGCTCCTTAACATGTGCCACCATGTTTTTAAAGGGACCAAAAGTAATTGGACAATTGACTCCAAGGCTATTTCATGGACAGGTGTGGGCAATCCCTTCGTTATGTCATTCTCAATTAAGCAGATAAAAGGGCTGGAGTTTGAGGTGTGGTGTTTGCATTTGGAAGGTTTTGCTGTGAAGGAAACATGCGGTTAAAGGAGCTCTCCATGCAGGTGAAACAAGCCATCCTTAAGCTGCAAAAACAGAAAAAACCCATCCGAGAAATTGCTACAACATTAGGAGTGGCAAAATTTACAGTTTGGTACATCCTGAGAAAGAAAGAAAGCACTGGTGAACTCATCAATGCAAAAAGACCTGGGCGCCCACGGAAGACAACAGTGGTGGATGATCGCAGAATACTCTCCATGATGAAGAGAAACCCCTTCACAACAGCCAACCAAGTGAGCAACAATCTCCAGGAGGTATGCGTATCAATATCCAAATCTACCGTAAAGAGAAGACTGCATGAAAGTAAATACAGAGGGTTCACTGCGTGGTGTAAGCCACTCATAAGCATCAAGAATAAAAAGGCTAGGCTGGACTTTGCTAAAAAACATCTAAAAAAGCCAGCACAGTTCTGGAAGAACATTTTTTGGACAGATGAAACCAAGATCAACCTCTACCAGAATGATGGAAAGAGAAAAGTATGGCGAAGGCGTGGTACAGCTCATGATCCAAAGCTTACCACATCATCTGTAAAACACGGCGGAGGCAGTGTGATGGCTTGGGCATTCATGGCTGCCAGTGGCACTGGGTCAATAGTGTTTATTGATGATGTGACACAGGACAGAAGCTACCGAATGAATTCTGAGGTATTCAGAGCCATACTATGTGCTCAGATCCAGCCAAATGCAGGCAAACTAATTGGTCATCGTTTCATACTACAGATGGACAATGACCCAAAATATAAAGCCAAAGCAACCAGGAGTTTATTAAAGCAAAGAAGTGGAATATTCTTGAATGGCCAAGTCAGTCACCTGATCTCAACCCAATTGAACATGCATTTCACTTGTTAAAGACTAAACTTCAGACAGAAAGGCCCACAAACAAACAACAACTGAAAACCACCGCAGTGAAGGCCTGGCAGAGCATCAAAAAGGAGGAAACACAGCGTCTGGTGATGTCCATGAGTTCAAGACTTCAGGCAGTCATTGCCAACAAAGGATTTTCAACCAAGTACTAGAAATGATCATTTTATTTACAATTATTTTATCTGTCCAATTACTTTTGGTCCCTTTAAAAACAGGGTGTCACATGTTAAGGAGCTGAAACTCCTAAACCTTTCATCCAATTTTAATGTGGATACCCTCAAATGAAAGCTGAAAGTCTGAACTTCAACTGCATCTGAATTGTTTTGTTTCAAATTCATTGTGGTAATGTCTAGAACCAAAATTAGATAAATGTTGTCTCTGTCCAAATATATATGGACCTAACTGTATATAAAAAATGTAGAGTAGGACTGCCACATATGAGAATGCCGTGACGTGGCGGGTAGCTTTCTTGGCTTTTTTGTTTGATACTGGTTTGTGGCTGACCCCCACTTTTTGCCGTGCGCGCTTGGTTATGCACGTCATCCTATCTGTCTTTATTGTGATTGATCCAGGCTGCTGTACACACATACAGCAGCCCCCCCCTCCCCCATAGGCTCTACTTAATTATGCACCTGTGTCTGGGCATGTTTCACCCTTCATCCATGGCTGCTGGTTTGGCAGTGTGGAGGTCAGATCTGAAATGTCATGTCCGGACCTGGTCGGCCTTTATCTACGCTCGCCCTTCTGGCACCATGGGAGTGATTCAGATATGCTTCAGGTATGTTTGCATTTAATATAGTCTTGCTTTTAATATATTTAGGAGGCCGTAATGGCACAGCTTATATAAAAAACGTAGAGTAGGACTGCCCCATATGAAAATGCCGTGACGTGGCGGGGTGGGTCAAAGAATTGATGAATTGTTTGCTAAATTTCTCATTTTAAAGTACAGTTAGAAATCAATATGTGCATATGCATTTTTTTGCGTGCTGACCATAGGCAGCCCTGGCTTCTTGGCTTTTTTTGTTTGATACTGGTTTGTGGCTGACCCCCACTTTTTGCCGTGCGCGCTTGCTTATTCACGCCATTCTATTTGTCTTTATTGTGATTGATCCAGGCTGCTGTACACACATACAGCAGCCCTACCCTCCCCCATAGGCTCTAATTAATTATGCATCTGTGTCTGGGCCTGTTTCACCCTTCATCCATGGTTGCTTGTTTGGCAATGTTGAGGTCAGATCTGAAATATCATGTCCTGATCTGGTCGGTCTTTATCTGCGCTCACCCTTCTGGCGCCATGGGAGTGATTCAGATATGCTTCAGGTACATTTGCATTTAATATAGTCTTGCTTTTAATATATTTAGGAGGCCGTAATGGCACAGCATATATAAAAAACGTAGAGTAGGACTGCCCCATATGAGAATGCCGTGACGTGGCGGTGTGGCTCAAAGAATTGATCAATTGTTTGCTAAATCTCTCATTTTAAAGTACAGTTAAAAATCAATACGTGCATATGCACTTTATATATTGCATGCTGACCAAAGGCAGTGCTGGCTTCTTGGCTTTTTTGTTCTTTTCTATCTACACCTTCAGGGTCTTCTCTCTGAGGCTTAAGATCCTCTCCAGTCGCTTGTGTAAAAACAGAGACACACTCCAGTTGCAAATCAAAACATAAAAGTTTACTTTCTTCTTTTCGCAGCACATCCTTTCCAGATACATCATCAGCATAGTGTTTCATACAGCACACATCCTCCACTTTCCTGCACTCTTTCCTTCGTCCGTCAGTATGTGCCCAGGTTGCACCGCCTCTTGCGGTAACGCAGCGTCCTCCCTGTTCAGACTCACTACGGTTGGGGTTCCCTCGTCCATTTTGCCCCAGATCTGAGGGCATCAGCCCATGCAATGATCTGCCACATGATGAGCCACATGCGTCCTCGTACTGACGTGACCTTTCCTCAGCTTCTTCTCCAACACTGGTGTCACACTGCTGCCTCAGACATATTTCTGACCAACCGGGCCCTGGATGGCTGGGTACCTCGCTTAACGTTGCGGAGCTGTCCACCCTACATGGGCACCTGGACCCCTACTGAACTACAAACAGGAAAACCCTCTTTCTTATTCCCAGTTAGCTCCTCCTATATAAAACTATGTACACTACTAATGTACCCCATCTAGTGTTATAACCGAGGTACTGCACTTTCCCTATTTATTACATACAGACAAGAGTATATCCAAATACATGTCACATAAATATACACAATAGTATGTACAACACTAATACTTAACAGGGACATGTTTGGCAGACATAACAGTCCTTGCAACCCCTTACACATACAAGGATAGGGATGAGGAGCCAGCATACCAGGTTAGGGATGAGGAACCATGCATACAAGGATAGGGATGAGGAGCCATGCATACCAGGACAGGGATGAGGAGAATGCAGACAAGGATGGGGATAAGGAGCCATGCAGACAAGGATGTGGATAAGGAGCCATGCATACAAGGATAGGAATGAGAAGTCCTTTTTGGTCCTTTTGGAAGTGCATTGAGCAGAATGGTGGATTGCTGCTGAGGGGGAAAAATAATCTTTTTAAATCTTCTGCCTTAGTGAGTGTGAACGAGCTGAGTGTGAATGGAGCGTAAGTGCGAATGGTGGTAAGTGTGTGACTTGTGATTCAGTGACTTTGGATTCAGGGAGTTTCCAAGGGAGGAATTACTGAATTGCTGCTTGTATTTTATTAATAGTTTGCTTTTCCATTTAATTAAATTTCCTGTCTGGTGCAATGCCCATTAGGAAAGAGCTCCATTATTGACAATGCCATCCAGTGTACATCTTGCCACATGTATGCAATCCTTGAACAGCCAGTCGAGAGTGCATACTTCTGTGCGAGATGTGAGCACATTGTGCATTTGGAAGCCCATTTAATGGATCTAAATGTGCAGCTGGCAACACTAAGATCCATGGACAATATGGAAAGGAGTCTGCTGCTCACTGAGCAGACGCTCAATGGGATAGATGTGGGGGAGGATGGTAGTATGGAGCTGCAGGACCGTAAGGCAGCTAGCTGGGTGACAGTTAAAAGATGGGGTAGAGGAAAGAGTGCCAGGGAGGCTAGTCCTGATCTGGCACACCCCAATAGGTTTGCTAAGTTGGCAGATGAGGGGGTATCAGTATAGGGGTAGCACTGCTGCAGCAAGGCATGACCTTTGAAAGCTGGAGGAGTGTGTAGGGGGTGCTAGGACCGTAGTTGTGGCTGACATAGGTTGCTCAATCACACCTTGGTCTCCTGCCACATACACACAATGTCCCCTTTGATCTGTACCTTTCATCCTGCTCTCTGTTCCATCAGGGTCCCATCTGACCTGCTAAGGACTGCTTTCTGGCAGTTTCAAATAAAGAGACACCAGTTCCAACTTAACATGAACGATTTTACTTGGTTCCATTCTCAGTATGTCCAGTTCAGTCACAGTTACATCACAGGGATCATCACAGAGTACATTCCATTCTTGTCCTGTGCTTTCCCTCACTTCCAGGCAGTATTCCTTTTGGCCAGCCTAACTATCTTCAGGAGCTCCCCTGTCCGTTTCACCCCAGACAAAAGGACATCAGCCCATGTAGTTAGCTGCCATATCCTGGAGCTGCACTGCATTCTATCACGTTTGTGACCTTCGGCCCTGGATGACTGGGCTCTGTGCTTAATGTTACGAGGTCCACCTGCCCTGTATGGGCACCCAGGCCATACAAACTCGAATACAGGAAATCTTCCTGGCTTACCCACAGTTGGCCCCTCCTATCTTAGCTCATTCCTATTCTAATTTACTTTTCCTATATGTGCTAAAATACCCCCCTCTAGTGTGCTAACTAAAGTACTGCACTTTCCCTACAACATATATACAAGATACATAAATATATTACACTACACAACAGTAAATATAACAGTATTCAGGTACATCCAAATTTATACAGGGTAGAACATTTATGTTTGCCAACATTTAACCAAGATGTGTATGTGGTGTCTAAAGCAGTCTTTGCAACCTCTTACAAGTGTCTGCTCCAGTAAGGGGGAAATAGGAGAGTGGGGCAGGTCAGACAGGTGCTGGTAGTGGGGGACTAAATTATTAGTGGAACAGGGCAATCTGTCACAAAGACAGGGATCATCAAACAGTGTGCTGCCTACCTGCCGCTCGAGTCCGACACATCGCTGATCAGGTTGACAGATTACTGGGAGGGGATGGAGAGGACCCAGTGGTCATGGTGCACATTGGCACAAATGATAAAGTTAGGGGTAGTTGGAAGGTCCTTAAAGATAATTTCAAGGAATTAGGCCGTAAGTTTAAAGCAAGGACCTCCAAGGTAGTATTCTCTGAAATACTGCCTTCACCACGTGCCACGCCAGAGAGGCAATGGGAGATTAGGGAGATAAATAAGTGGCTCAGGAATTGGTGTAGGAAGGAGGGGTTTGGGTTCCTGGAGAACTGGGCCGACTTCTCAGTTGGCTACAGGTTCTACGCTAGGGATGGTCTGCACCTCAATGGGGAGGGTGCAGATGTGCTGGAGGGGAAAATAGCTACAAGGTTGGAGGAGTGTTTAAACTAGTAATTGGGGGGAGAGTGTTCCTTTTATAGGAGGGGAAGATAGTGCAGATAGTGTCCTGAGCAAAAATAAAGAAATTGGGGGTGGTGGTAGAACAGTTAAGATTTTAGGGAAGAATAGAGGTAATGAGAGATACAGTACATAAAGTGCATGTATACTATTGCCAGAAGCCTCACCAACAAAATGGAGGAATTAGAATTCATTTTGTCGGAACATAATTATGACATGGTGGGGATATCTGCGACATGGCTGGACGAGAGCCATGACTGGGCGGTTAATTTGCAGGGCTATAGTCTGTTCAGAAATGACCGTACAAATAAGCAAGGGGGGGTGTGTGTTTATATGTAAAATCATCCTTAAAACCCATCCTGCGTATAATATATGTGAATCTAATGATAATGTAGAGTCGCTGTGGGTGGAGATAAGGGGAGGGGGAAAAAATAATAAATTATTGATAAGGGTTTGTTATAAGTCTCCAAAAATAATGGAAGCAACTGAGAATATCCTCGTAAAGCAAATATATGAAGCTGCTACTCAAGAAGAAGTCATTATTATGGGGGACTTCAACTACCCTGAAATACATTGGGGAACTGAAACCTGCAGTTCCAGCAAAGATAATAGGTTTTAACAACTATGAGAGACAATTACCTTTCACAACTAGTTCAGGACCCAAGAAGAAGGGGGCACTGTTAGACCTAATATTAACCAACAGGCCAGACCGCATATCAAATATATGGGTTGGTGGTCACTTGGGTAATAGTAATAGTGATCACAAAATAATACAGTAAAGATGTATATCTTTGTACCGTGTTAGCCAGTAGATAGAAAAATATTTAGAGTTGAGAGTCCTCAGTGGTTGATACCTTTTAATGGCTAACTGAAAAGATGGTAACAAATTGCAAGCTTTCGAGACTACTCAGGTCTCTTCATCAGGCAAAGACTAATACAAAATCTGAAGAATCACATATTTATACACAAAACAGCACAGAAAAAATGCAATAGGTAAGACAAGTGACTGAAGCAGAATAGTCATTATGGCAGAGGGATGAGCATAAATATTGGAACAGTTCATAGATAAGGAGTGTGAGAGTTTTATTACCCTCTGATTGGGGTCTGGTAATGTTTTGTGATGAAGAGACCTGAGTAGTCTCGAAAGCTTGCAATTTGTTACCATCTTTTCAGTTAGCCATTAAAAGGTATCAACCACTGAGGACTCTCAACTCTAAATATTTCACAAAATAATAAGTTTTCATGTATCCTTTAATAAGATGTGTAGAAGAGGGGTTACAAAAACACTAAACTTCAGGAAGGCACATTTCCAACGGATGAGCGATGATCTTAGTGCAATTAACTGGGAAGATATCCTGAGACATAAAAGTACACAAAGAAAATGGGAGACATTTATTAGCATCCTGAAAAGGACCTGTGCACAGTATATACCCTATGGGAATAACATGCTAGAAATAGGAGGAAACCACTATGGCTAAATAAAGCTGTAAGGTTCGCAATAAGGGACAAAAAGAAAGCATTTAAAGAATTAAAGCAAGTAGGTAGGGATGAGGCATTAAATAAATACAGAAAATTAAATAAATTCTGTAAAATGCAGATAAAGGCAGCAAAGACTGAGACAGAGAGACTCATGGCCAGAGAAAGTAAAAATAATCCCAAAATATTCTTTAACACCTATCTGCCATCGGACGTACTATCCCGTCCATGTGACCTGGGCCCGTATGACCATGGACGGGCTAGTACGTCTCAGCGATCAGACGCGCTCCCGGATGGAGCACGGCTGATCGCGGCCGGTGTCAGCTGATTATCACAGCTGACACCAGGAGCGGTCACGTACAGCTCCCGGCACATTAACCCCTGCGAAGCATCACGCAGGTAGGGGGCTCACTGCGTGCTTTCGCGAGACCCTCAGAACAGCGCGATGTGTCGCGCTGTTCCGAGGGACCCTCCTCCCTGTAGGACCCCGGATCCAAGGTGGCCGCGGGGTCCTTCGGGGTCTTGCAGGGAGCGGTTTCCTCAGTGCCTGCTCAGAGGCTAAATTCCCGTCAGGCCAGATGGTCCCTGTTCTTCTCCCGGTTCCATTTCACCCTCCATTTTCTCTCCGGGAGAAGAATATTCGTGCCGATGCTCTGTCTCGCTCCCTGGTGTCCTCTGAGGAGGTGGAGGAGGAGCCTTGGCTGATTGTCCCCACAGAGAGCCTAAGAACTGTGGCCCCGGTTTCGCTTGAGTCTGTGCCTCTGGCAAGACTTTTGTGCCCATCAATTTGCGACCGGAGGTACTCTCTTGGGCACACTCGTCCAGGGTGGGTGGAAATTTTGGGGCAAAGAGGACATCTGAGTTGCTGGCGAGGACATACTGGTGGCCACATATTGTCCGTGACGTCAGGGAATATGTTCAGGCGTGCGTCGCTGTGCCAAGAATAAGTCCCCCCGACAATGGCCAGCTGGGTTACTTTTCCCTTTACCGGTGGCAGACAGGCCCTGGGAGATGGTTGGGATGGATTTTGTAGTGGGCTTACCCAAGTCTCGGGGCTGCACCATCATCTGGGTGATAACCGACCACTTCTCCAAAATGGTGCACTTGGTGCCGTTACCACGGTTACCATCTGCACGGGCCTTGGCAGCATTATTCATTAGGCATATTTTCCGCCTACACGGTATCCCAGACAAAATTGTCAGTGATCGAGGTCCCCAGTTTGCGTCTCGGTTCTGGAGAGAGCTGTGTCGTTTACTCAGCATTGAGTTGAATCTCTCCTCTTCATACCATCCCGAGACGAATGGGTTGGTAGAGAGGGCCAACCAGACCTTGGTCACATACTTGCGACATTTTGTCTCTGCCAGGCAGGATGACTGGGCATCCCTGCTACCCTGGCTGAGGTTGCTCTAAATAATGCTGTGGCTGACTTCACCGGACAGACCCCATTCCTCCTGAACTACGGTCAGCATCCGCGGGTACCAGTGCCCATGCCCGTGTCTTCCGTCGATTCCAGGGTGGCAGACTGGGCTGTGGAGGCATGGACATTTGGGACCACACTCAGGATGCCATTCAGGCCTCCAAAGAGAGGATGAGGTCTCGAACCAGTCCCGCTGCGGTCCCCCATCCATCTCCGGCCGCAGTGGAGCTTGCTCAGCAAAGACATCGGTCCCAGCGTCTTGCCCAGTTTAACACTGTGCAGAGGCTTGTTGCGGTCTTTCCTGGTTCCTCTATTATAACCAGTGCTGGAGCAGGCAGTTCGGGAACTAAGTCCCTGCTTTCTCTATCTGAGCATGCCCAGGGCAAGATCTCCCATTGGAGATCAGGGGTCACATGCTCGGTTACAGCAGCGACTCCCATTGGTCTGCCAGGAAGGTCCTGAAACTACGTGTGTTCTGGAATGGTTTTGCATTGGTCCTTTTCTGGTAGGTCTTGCAGTTGCTACTATAAAAGGGTGGCATGGCTGGGCCGCCATGCGCTAGTATCAAATCGTGGTCTTGCGCCAGTGTGGTCATGTATGCATGTGGTTAGGTCTGGCTGAAATAAGCCCCTAGAATACCGGCACCTCCGGTGAGGAGATTGTATGCACGTGTTCAGGGCTCGGCTGAAAACGCCATTAGAATACCGGCTACTCTGGTGAGGAGATTATTGCTTGTGTTCTGACTGCATGATCACAGACTGCTATCCGCACAGCAGTTAACCGTGTACCTGGACCCAGTAGGGTTACTCAGCGACTTTGTGACGCAACAGGGTTCGCCTTAAAACGCCAGTCAGCGCCCTAGTGTTTAGTTTGCGTCTCACTGAAGCTAAGTGAGTTCGCACTTATCGCCATATAGCGCTGTGGCATTCCCGCTAGCGGCTCTGTGGATTAACAGAGTTCGCACTAACTGCCACAGCACGCTACGGCGTTTATTTTAGCGACTCTGTGGGATAACAGAGTTCGCTGCTCGCGCTATCTTACTAGCAGCAGGCTCTGCCTGCACGGTGGACCCCGGGCTGCGAACGCACCTCTCCTTAATATCTATTAGGTGCGTTCCGCAGGCCCTTAACAGTACGTTATAAACTTCTGTGAAACACTTGGAGCTTCATAGCGCTCACCACACATCTAGATAAGTTCCTTGTGGGGTCTATTTCCAAAATGGGGTCATTTGTGGGGGGTTTCCACTGTTTAGGCACATCAGGGGCTCTCCAAATGCGACATGACGCCCGCAGACCTTTCCATCAAAGTCAGCAATCCAAAACGTCACTACTTCACTTCCGAGCCCCGACGTGTGCCCATACTGTAGTTTTATCCCACATATTAGGTATCAGCGTACTCAGGACAAATTGGATAACAACTTTTGGGGTCCAATTTCTACTGTTACCTTTGGAAAATAAAAAATTGGGGCAGAAAATATCATTTTTGTGGAAAAAAATTATGATTTTTTTAATTTTATGGCTCTACGTTATAAACTTCTGTGAAGCACTTGGGGTTCAAAGTTCTCCCACACATCTAGATAAGTTCTTTGGGGGGGTCAATTTTCAAAAATGGGGTCACTTGTGGGGGTTTTGTTTAGACACATAAGGGGCTCTCCAAATGTAACATGAAGCCCGCAGACCATCAAAGTCTGCAATCCAAAATGTCACTACTTCTCTTCCGAGCCCCGACGTGTGCCCATACAGTAGTTTTCTTCCATATATAGGGTATCAGAGTACTCAGGACAAATTGGACAACAACTTTTGGGTCCAATTTCTCCTGTTACCCTTGGGAAAATAAAAAGTTGAGGACTAAAAGATCATGTTTGTGGAAAAAATATGATTTTTTTTATTTTCATGCTCGGGCGTTATAAACTTTAGTGAAACACCTGGTGGTTCAAAGTTCTCCCCACACATCTAGATAAGTTCCTTGAGGGGTCTAGTTTCCAAAATGTTGTCATTTGTGGGGGGTTTCCACTGTTTAGGCACATCAAGGGCTCTCCAAACACGACATGGCGTCAAGCAAATTCTGCGTTGAAAAAGTCAAACGGCGCTCCTTCCCTTCCAAGCTCTGCAATGCACCCAAACAGTGGTTTACCCCCACATATGGGGTATCAGCTTACTCAGGACAATTGCATAATAACTTATGCGGTCTTGTTACTCTTGGGAAAATAAAAACTGGGGTAAAAAGATCATTTTTGTGGAAAAATATGATTTTTTAATTTACAGCTCTACGTTATAAACTTGTGTGAAGCACTTGGGGTTCAAATTGCTCACCACAGATCTAGATAAGTTCCTTAGGGGTCTAGTTTCCAAAATGGCGTCACTTGGGGGTTTCCACTGTTTAGGCACATCAGGGCTCTCCAAATGCAACATGGCGTCCAATCTCATTCCAGCCAATTTTGGTTGCAAAAAGTCAAATGGCGCTCCTTCCATTCCAAGCTCTGCCGTGCACCCAAACAGTGGTTCCCCCCACATATGGGTATCAGCATACTCTTTTGTGGTCTAATTTCTCCTGTTACCCTTGGGAAAATAAATTGGTGGCTAAAAGATAATTTTTAAGGGAAAAAAATAGGATTTTTATTTTCATGCCCGGGATTATAAACTTGTGTGAAGCACTTGGGGGTTCAAAGTGCTCACCACAGATCTAGATAAGTTCCTTAGGGGTCTAGTTTCCAAAATGGGGTCACTTGTGGGGGGTTTCCACTGTTTAGGCACATCTGGGGCACTGCAAAGGGAACATGACACCCATCAACGTCTGCATTCCAAAACGTTACTTCCTTTTCAAGCCCTGACGTGCGCTCAAACAGTTTCCCCCCCACATATGGGGTATCATCGTACTCAGGACAAATTGGACAACTTTTGGGGTCCAATTTCCTTGGGAAAAATCAAAAATTTGGGACAAAAAAATCATTTTTGTGGAAAATTGTTTTTTTTTTCACACCCAGGCATTATAAACTTTTGTGAAACACTTGGGGGTTCAGAGTGCTCACAACAGATATAGATAAGTTCCATAGGGGGTCTAGTTTCAAAAATGATGTCACTTGTGGGGGGTTTCCACTGTTTGGGCGCATCAGGGGCTCTCCAAACGCGACATGGCGTCCAATCTCAATTCCAGCCAATTTTGGTTTGAAAACGTCAAACGGCGCTCCTTCCCTTACGAGCTCTGCTGTGTGCCCAAACAGTGGTTTTCCCACACATATGAGGTATTGGCGTACTCAGAGAAATTGCACAACAACTTTATCTGTCCATTTTCTCCTTTTATCCTTGTGAAAATAAAAAAAAGTTTGTAAATGATCATTTTTGTGACTAAAAAGTTAAATGTTCATTTTTTTCCTTCCACGTTGCTTCAGCTACTGTGAAGCACCTGAAGGGTTAATAAACTTCTTGAATGTGGTTTTGAGTACCTTGAGGGGTGCAGTTTTTAGAATGGTGTCATTTTTGGGTATTTTCTGCCATATAGACCCCTCAAAGTGACTTCAAATGTGAGGTGGTCTCTAAAAAAAATGGTTTTGTAAATTTTGTTGTAAAAATGAGAAATCGCTGGTCAACTCTTAACCCTTATAATTTCCTAACAAAAAAATGTTGGTTCCAAAATTGTGCTGATGTAAATTAGACATATGGGAAATGTTATTTATTAGCTATTTTGTGTGACATATTCCTCTGTTTTAAGGGAATAAAAAATCAAAGTTTGAAAATTGCAAAATTTTATCACTAACGTGAAGTACAATATGTCACGAGAAAACATTCTCAGAATCGTGAAGATTTGTTGAAGCGTTCCAGAGTTATAACCTCATAAATAGACAGTGGTCAGAATTGTAAAAATTGGCCCGGTCATTAACGTGCAAACCACCCTTGGGGGTAAAGGGGTTAACTACATAAATAGTAAGAAACTAAAAAATGATAGTGTTGGCCCCCTTAAAAATAGTCTGGGTTAAATGCTGGATGAAGATGAGGAAAAAGCCAATATGCTAAATTACTTTTTTTCAACAGTATTACACAAGAAAATACCATGACAGGTAACATAATCAGTGATAACAAAAATTCTCCATTAAATGTCACCTGCTTAACCCAGCAGGAAGTACGTCGGCGTCTAAAAATCACTAAAGTTGACAAATCCCCGAGCCCGGATGGGATACACCCCCGAGTACTGCAGGAATTAAGTACAGTCATAGATAGATAATTATTTTTAATCTTTAAAGATTCCATAATAACAGGGTCTGTACCACAGGACTGGAGTATAGCAAATGTGGTGCCAATATTGAAAAAGGGGACAAAAACTGAACTTGGAAATTATAGGCCAGTAAGCTTAACTTCTACTGTGGGTAAAATCCTGGAGGGTATTCTAAGAGATGCCATACTGGAGTATCTGAAGAAGCCCCAATATCCACATGGGTTTACAAGGGATCGTTCCTGTCAGACTAATCTGATAAACTTTTATGAAGCGGTAAGATCCGGACTGGACCAAGGGAACGCAGTGGATGTGGTGTATATGGACTTTTCAAAAGCTTTTGATACGGTGCCACAAAAAAGGTTGATACATAAAATGAGAACAATGGGGATGGGGAAAATTTGTGTGAGTGGGTTAAGAACTGGCTCAGGGATAGGAAACAATGGGTGGTTATTAATGGAGCACAATCGGACTGGGTCACGGTTAGCAGTGGGGTACCGCAGGGGTCGGTGTTGGGCCCGCTTCTTTTTAACATATTTATTAATGACCTTGTAGGGGCAGACAGAGTACAATTTCAATATTTGCAGATGACACTAAACTCTGTAGGGTAATCAATACAGAAGAGGACAATTTAATATTACAGGAAGATTTATGTAATCTAGAAACTTGGGCTGATAAATGGCAAATGAGTTTTAATGGGGATAAATTTAAGGTCATGCGCTTGGTGGAAGAAATAAGATGAATAATTATGTGCTTAATTGTAAAACACTGGGCAAAACAGTCACTGAATAAAACCTGGGTGTATGGGTGGACAACAAACTCACATTTAGTGGCCAGTGTCAGGCAGCTGCTGCAAAGACAAATAAAATAATGGGATGCATTAAAAGAGCCATAGATGCTCATGAGGAGAACATAATTTTACCCCTATATAAGTCACCAGTGCAACCAGACTTAGAATACTGTGTACAGTTCTGGTCTCCGGTGCATAAGAAAGACATAGCTGAACTAGAGCGGGTGTGGAGAAGAGCAACCAAGGTTATTAGAGCACTGGGGAATAGGCAATACCAAGACAGGTTATTACACTTGGGGTTATTTAGTTTGGAAAAACGAAGGCTAAGGGGTGATCTTATTGCAATGTATAAATATATGAGGGGACAGTACAAAGACCTTTCTAATGATCTTTTTACTCTTAGACCTGAGATGGGGATGAGGGGCATCCTCTACGTCTGGAGGAAAGAAGGTTTACTCATAATCACAGACGCAGATTCTTTACAGTAAGAGCAGTGAGACTATGGAACTCTCTGCCGTGTGATGTTGTAATGAGTGATTAACTACTAAAATTTAAGTGTGACCGGAAAAATGCCCAAAAGAAAAATGCCCACAGGAAAAATGCCCACAGAAAAAACCCCACAGTCATGAATGCCCACACGGAAATTTGCCCACACGGAAATTTGCCCACACAGAAAATTGCACACAGGAAAAATGCCCATACAGAAAATTGCACACAGGAAAAGTGCCCACAGTTATGATTGCCCATAGGAAAATTGCCCACATGAGAAAGAAAATTGCACACATGGCCAAAATAACAGTTTATTAAAAATGTATAATAACAATAACTCCATTTAATTAAACATTCATTGCACACCTGCAAGGTTGACATTTTACTGCAAATTAGCCAATCCCATACGGAAAATTGGCCACATGGGAGATTGCCCACATTCTTCACTCTTGCTTTCTACATCCGAGGGGTGCACCTATGAGCCGAGGTAAATCGCTCGCCTCAGGCGGCACCACCTGATGGAGAGGAGAATGCGTCACAGCAGAGAGATACTGGGCCACATGTCTGCCTCAACATGCTGTTCTCTCCCCTGCACCAGGTAGCACTGGAAACAGGAGTTTCTAGGCACAGGTGAGAGCAGGCCTAGTGAAGGGGTGGTTGAAGCAAGCAGGAGTGAGAGGGGGAGGGGCTTGCGCTGCATCCAGCTGCTCAGTTCCCCATGGCCCCAGCATCCTGCTGCCATGACAGCCAGAGCGGAAACAGCTGTACAGCGACTGTGTCCCGGATGGCGTCAGGTTGCCAGGCCTGGGACTTGTGGGCAGTCAGCTGCAGCCTGCGTGAAAACCGAGACTGCAGCCTTCCAGCCTGTGCAGAGAGGACCCCGGGAGCGCTGGGAGCAGGTAAGTACGGGCTAAAGAGCCATTTGGCGATAATACCCCTTTAAAAATGTATAGTAACAACAATAACTCTATTTTATTATACAATCATTGCACACCTGCAAAGTAGCCATTTTACTGCAAATTAGCCAATCTCCTTAAGTACTTAAGTTTATCTTGAACCTGGGGCTAGTCCTCTACAGAGGTGGCAGCTGTCTGATACAGTGCCTCATACTTCCTCTTTTTTATCTCAAGGCGACCTGCCTGTGCATTAGCCAGTGTTAATTTGTGGCAAGCCAGGTCCCTCTGCAATCCATCAAAAAGAAACCACAAGCTGGGATGACTGCAGTGGAACAAGGAGTTAAGTGCATTGTGAAATCCCTCACAACAGTTTGTCGTTTTTGGTGACTGTTCCAGGGCTGCTTCATAATGATTCCATATTCGATAGGAAATTGTGGATCTCTACCAGCTGCACCCTCAATATATGTAGAAAAAAAAGTATGTGAGAACTTCATTATAGCAGTCTTCATCTGGAATGTGGCAGCAAGCTGATCAAAAACACACCTCACATCTTCTATTGGCACAAAGACCAGTGCAGCAAGAGACTTCAGTGTCATTTTTGCGTCGATAATACTTTCATATTGTCTTCAAACCAACATTTTTTATTTTTCTAATGAGGCTCTGACACAGATGGAAATAACAACCTTTGACCTCAGCATGTGGAAAGGCAACCCTGACTGCAGTTATACAAGCCTTCTCAAAATCAACTAAAACCTTTTGAGGTGCCAGATTTGGAATCAACAGCTTCATTATTTCAAACATTCTCTTATACGTCCTCATATCCTTTGTAGTAAAATGTACAAACATGGTGGATATGAGTTACCCACCTTGGCATGCCAAGTGTACAGTTGGTAAAACATATTGGGCACTTTATCAAAAGTGCCATCTCCATAGATGGTATCTTTGTTCAGTTCCAGCATAAGATTTCTATCGCCTAAAACCAGAATTCTATTTCTATCGTCCTTTCCGGAATCATGAAGGAGCAGTTGACTGTACTTTTCCGGAATATCAAACTTGTTAGTTTTGGGGTTAGGCAAATTACCATCTGTTCTATGATGGAGAAGGCTTCTCGCAAGAGATGATTGTCTTGGCATATGAGCCAAGACATCATTACTCAACCCAGACAACACCTTTCCCATCACATTACGAGGAGCAGCATTTACAGCTCTCATGTCTTCTCTCATTTTGCTTCTGGCAACATTTGCTACCGCTTTTTGAGGGCAGGAGTCATGACAATGTTCTGTTGGTTCTTGAACTACATTGCCATCTTTTGTTTTGATAATTGAATGGCATTTTATAGAGCGATGCAGCCTACATCTCCAAGTCACCACTGCATTGATAGTGTGAAATGCCAGATATTCAAACCCCAAGTAATTCAGAACTTTGTTGTTTCTCTGGCTACTTGAAAACTCCATTGTTTCCACTTCAAGAAGAAATAGAATAGTTTAGATAAACTAAAAATATACTTTTAGGGTGAAAACACACGGGTGTTTTGAAAATCGCATAATCTTTGAAAATGTATTATTTATTTTTTTATTTGCAAAGCAAAACACACATGCATATTTTGCATTGTGAATAAAAAAGGATAGGAAAAAAAATGTAGGGATGAGTGATCTGATCATGTGAACATCGGCAATTTTACCGATTGTCACATCATGGTTATCGGCAGCTCCGATTCCGATGAAGGTGATCCGAACCAGAGCTGACTGCAGGTCCCGTCGCAGGGAGGCTTAGCTTACCTGATCCGGCTACCTCTGGTCTTCCCCGAGTCTTCTGCTGCAGGACCTGTGATGATCGCGTACGCCATGAAAGGTCTGCAGTAACATGGAAGGGGGAATCTCTGGACTCCCCATCCACGTTACTGCAGTTCTTCCTGCACTTTTTCTTTGCACTTTTTTTGCGCAATTCGCATGTGTGTTTTGTACATACTTTTTTTAAACTCACTCATTGATTTCAATAGGAAAATCAGTCCGCAATTTATGCGGACCGTGAATAAGAACGGACATGTCATCAGAGCTATCTACCACCACAGATAATACAGTAATATGTCTCTGAGTGTAGATAATATATTAGATAGTGTTAAGCGGATACCTGGATATCCGTTATCCGCTCCGTATAGCAACCGGATCCAATCGGATTCGGATCCCATAGAAATATATGGTACAACACTATATGCGGGTGGGGACATCCCTTCACCAGTAACACAGAGAGGACTCCTCGCCTGCCGGTGACATTCCCCTCTACGTCGGCAGTGACATGTGGGACACCCCGCCCACCAGTGACATACCTGGGTTTGATCCTTGCTATGCCACCATGGCAGAGACTTATTGCCCACTGGGGGACATACCTGGGTGAGGACAACCCCCCAGCCAGACCCCTGCTCTCTGTCACTGCTAAAAAAAAGCTCTACTGTCCGGGTTCTCATGAGCCGCGCCAGCCGCGTTCTCCTGTTCCTGGTCACGTTAGTGCAGCGTCATCAAAGTCATGTGAGCCGTGACGGCGGCATCCTCCGGCATGTGACCAGGAAGAGGAGGACGCGGCCAGCACAGCTCATTGACAACCCGGTGAGTAGTGCTTTTTGCTTTGCGGGTCTCCCCTGCACACCCACAGTCAGCAATATGATGGGTGTGCAATGAATGTGCCTTTTCATAAAGCATAAAACATACATTATGGGAAGCCATGGATATATCTGCAGATACCGCAATAATCCCGATCCAGACGGATAGTATCTGTGCACCTCACTATCCAAGCGGATAACGGATCCGCCCAGATAGATCAGCTCATCCCTAGTAGTAGATGTTCCCTGCAGTCCTATGTAACACCACAGATAGCACAGTGATAACGGAGGACAGATAATGTAGTAGATGTCCCCTGCAGTCCTCTGTAACACCACATATAACACAGTGATAACTGAGTACAGATAATGCAGTAGATATCCCCTGCAGTTCTATGTAACACCTCAGATAACACAGTGATAACTGGGTACAAATAATGCAGTACATGTCCCCTGCAGTCCTATGTAACACCACCGATAATAGTGATAACTGCGTACAGGTAATGTAGTAGATGTTTCTGCAGTCCTATGTAACACCACAGATAACACAGTGATAACTGAGTACAGGTAATGTACAGTGTTGGCCAAAAGTATTGGCACCCCTGCAATTCTGTCAGATAATACTCATTTTCTTCCTGAAAATGATTGCAATCACAAATTATTTGCTATTTTTATCTTCATTTAATTTGCTTGCAAGGAAAAAACACAAAAGAGAATGAAGCAAAAATCAAATCCTTGATCATTTCACACAAAACTCCAAAAATGGGCCGGACAAAAGTATTGGCACCCTCAGCCTAATACTTGGTTGCACAACCTTTAGCCAAAATAACTGCAAACAACCGCTTCCAGTAACCATCAATGAGTTTCTTACAATGCTCTGCTGGAATTGTAGACCATTCTTCTTTGGCAAACTGCTCCAGTCCCTGATATTTGAAAGGTGCCTTCTCCAAACTGCCATTTTGAGGTCTCTCCACAGGTGTTCTAGGGGATTCAGGTCTGGACTCATTGCTGGCCACCTTAGAAGTCTCCAGTGCTTTCTCTCAAATCATTTTATAGTAATTTTGGAAGTGTGTTTTGGGTCATTGTCCTGCTGGAAGACCATGACCTCTGAGGAGACCCAGCTTTCTCACACTGGGCCCTACATTATGCTGAAAAATTTGTTGGTAGTCTTCAGACTTCATAATGCCATGCACACGGTCAAGCAGTCCAGTGCCAGAGGCAGCAAAACAACCCCAAAACATCAGGGAACCTCCGCCATGTTTGACTGTAGGGACCGTGTTCTTTTCTTTGAATGCCTCTTTTTTTTCCTGTACACTCTATGTTGATGGTTTTTCCCAAAAAGCTCGACTTTTGTCTCATCTGACCAGAGAACATTCTTCCAAAACGTTTTAGGCTTCTCAGGTAAGTTTTAGGCAAACTCCAGCCTGGCTTTTTTATGTCTCGGGGTAAGAAGTGGGGTCTTCCTGGGTATCCTACCATACAGTCCCTTTTCATTCAGACGCCGATGGATAGTACGGGTTGACACTGTTGTACCCTCGGCCTGCAGGGCAGCTTGAACTTGTTTGGATGTTAGTCGACGTTCTTTATCCACCATCCGCACAATCTTGCGTTGAAATCTCTCGTCAATTTTTCTTTTCCTTCCACATCTAGGGAGGTTAGCCTCAGTGCCATGGGCTTTAAACTTCTTGATGACACTGCGCACGGAAGACACAGGAACATTCAGGTCTTTGGAGATGGACTTGTAGCCTTGAGATTGCTCATGCTTCCTCACAATTTGGTTCTCAAGTCCTCAGACAGTTCTTTGGTCTTCTTTCTTTTCTCCATGCTCAATGTGGTACACACAAGGACACAGGACAGAGGTTGAGTCAACTTAAATCCATGTAAACTGGCTGCAAGTGTGATTTACTTATTGCCAACAGCTGTTAGGTGCCACAGGTAAGTTACAGGTGCTGGTAATTACACGAATTAGAGAAGCATCACATGATTTTTCAAAGGGTGCCAATAATTTTGTCCACCCCTTTTTTAGGTTTGGTGTGGAATTATATCCAATTTGGCTTTAGGTCAATTCTTTTTGTGTTTTTTCATTGGAGACAAATTAAATGAAGATAAAAATAGCAAAATAATTTGTGATTGCAATCATTTTCAAGAAGAAAATGAGTATTATCTGACAGAATTGCAGGGGTGCCAATACTTTTGGTCAACACTGTAGTAGATGTTATCTGCAGTCCTATGTAACATCACAGAAAACACAGTGATAACTGAAGACAGATAATGTAGCATATGTCCTCTGCAGTCCTATGTAACACCACAGATATCAGTGATATCCAGAGTACAGGTAATTTAGTAATGTTTCTGCAGTCCTATGTAAACACCACAAATAAAACAGTGATACCTGTGAGTACAGATAGCAGTAATAGATATCCCCTGGATCACACGGCTTGCTGGTTTTTCTGAGCTCAGTATGTGCTCCATGTGCTGAGCTGGGGGGAGTGTAAGGCTGTGGTTCCACGGTCCGGAACCACAGCGCATTGGACGGAGGGGAAATTCCGCACAGCCCAAAGCGCCCCCCCCTTTTTGACCGCGCTCTTTCCGGAAGTGTTTCCGACCCCTCCGAACACATCCGGAAAGAACGCGGGGTGCATAGCCCTTTGTTATTTCCTTGGGGGCGACTCAGCGTCGCCGCAAGACGCTGGACAGCGCGGTCTAAAAAGACGCGCCGCATGCCGAAACGCAGCTTCCGCCTGCGTATTTTTACGCATAGTGGAGAGGGATTTTTGAAATCCCCCCACTATGCTGTAAACATCTGGACGCTGCGGTTTGACCTGCGCCAACGCACAGCGTCAAACACGCCCCCTAATCCGGAATTTTTTCCTATCGTGGAAAAAACCCCCAAGCAGAATCAGGTGAGGATGAACACATTGTACTAAGATGATCATAACAGACTGGTACAAATGTTTTTGCAAAGCACAGATCTGCAAAATTTTGCACTAGGCAACCCAAAAATCACAAGATATTGCATATCATGTGAACATCCTTGCACCTCAAATCACAGATCCAAAACTTTGTAAACGCAATGTTGCAAATGTGTGGGCAAATTCCTTGTGGGGAAAATTCTCGGGGGCAAATGTCCATGTGGGCAAATTTCCTGTGGGCAAAATTCTGCGTGGGCAAATTTCCATGTGGGAAATTTCCATGTGGGCAAAATTCGGGTGGGGGCAAAATTCTGTGTGGCAATTTTCCGGGGCATTCAGACTGTGGGGTTTTTTCTGTGGGCATTTTTCATGTGACATTTTTCATGGAACCAAATTTAAGAAGGGACTGGATGCTTTTTTTGAAAAAAAATGTTAAAGGTAATTTTATACAAACCTTGATAGGGCATTGATCCAGGGAACTAGTCTAAATTGCCATATGTGGAATAGGGAAGGAATTTTTCCCCCAATGGAGCTTATTGTTTGCCGAATGTTTTTTTTTCCCTTTTCCTCTGGATCAATGTGTTAGGCTTGGTTGAACTGATGGACTTAAGGTTTCCTTCAACCTTAAATACTATATTACTATGTTACTATGTTATACCAGGACAGGATGGGAGCCAGCAGTGTCACGTGTGACTCAACCAAGGGGTGGTCGTCAGAAAGACGGCACAACACACACAATGGGATGGATTGGGGGAGGAAGGCCCTACTGATAGGGAATGAGGGACGGTCACCACGGCGCTCAATCTTGCGCCTACCCCTTGCACTCCCCTAACACCCATGTGGTCCTTCCCACCCACCGCCGTAGGATACCTTATCTCTCGCTGCCCACCTAACACTGCCCTAGTGTGCACGGGCCCTGTAGGGCGCTACCCAAAGCCCTACGATATTTCCCCCACAGGGGACAGTGACAAACATGAAAGGGATGGGGAAATAACAACTTAGCTTTTAGACACCACGCTAAGCCCATACTGCAGAAGCACAGCACAGGGCTCCAAACACCAGACATGGCTGATACCAGAGAGCTGCCCTGCTAGGCTGGACTCCAAAACTCTTCACCAACAGTCAGCTGATGCATCAGGTGACCTTTCAAAGGATTGGGAGTGGGCCCCGACCCACACACTGACCCAGCACCCCAGCAGTAACACCAATTGCCAGCGGGGAAAAACTAATTACCCCATGGCCCAAAAAAAAAAAAGCTCCATTTAAAAGAGTAAACCACAACCCACAAATCCAAAAATGGCTGTGCTGCAAAAACGATGTGGATAAGGACCTACTACAAGGTGGGGATAAGGAAACCATGCATACAAGGATAGGAATAGACCTTCATACCGGACAGGGGAAGGATGGGGATGGAACCTAATGCAAAAGGGGAAAGGAGCCATGCAACAAGGAGGGGAAAGGGACATCATAAAAGGAAGAGATAGGAGCCACAATCGGGTGGGGGGTAAGGGAAACCCTGCATAAAAGGATGGGAGGGACCATGAACCCCCGGGTGGGATGAGGAGCCATGCAACAAAGATGGGGATAAGCACCTTGCAGAAAGGGGGGAAAGGAGCATGCAAAAAGGAAAGGGCCAGGCAACAAGGCGGGAGGGATCATGCATACCCGGAATGGATGGGACCCCTGCGAAAGGAGGGGGGAAAGGAGCCATGCATACATGGGGGGGAAAAAGGACCCTTAACAAGGAAGGGGAAGAGTACCAGCAACCGGGGAAAGGGGGAGGTACCATGCGCAAGGATGGGGTGAGGGCATGCATACCGGGCAGTGAAGGGGGGGGGATAAGGCCATCAACAAGGTTGGGATAAGGAGATCAGGGAAAGGGGAAAAAAGAGCCTGCAGACAAGGAGGGTGGGAACCATGCATACCCAAAAAGGGGGTTGGGGGGAATGCATCCCCCACTCGAACAAAAATTTTTCCCCGTTTTTGTGTAAATTACTGGTTTGGCTTAATAGAGATATAAAATTTTTTTTTAAAAGAAGGGGCCCTTATACTGAGGGCACTTGGAGCACTTTTTACAGTATAAACACTATTGGGGCCTTTTATTTTGGACACACGGGGGGGCCATTATAAGTATGAAACACTATTTAGGCCATTATCAATATGAAGACAAAGGGACCATTTTTACTTTTTGGAGATCTATGTGGGCCATTGACGTAGGGGTTTAGGCCCGTTATCGTTGGCTGGTGGGATTTCAGTTGGAGAAAACTTGATGGGTCACCTTTTTTTTTGGGGAACGATGGGGGGGGACAGAAGGGGCATCATGCGTATGTGAGAGGTTCACTGGGGGGACAAATTTTTGGGAGCATTTTTCCCGCAGGGGGCCCCCCGGGGGCCCCGGCTGCGGGGGGACGGGGAAGGAAATTGCGTGGCTGCTGCCGGGGGGGCCCGAGCAAGGGGGGGGGGCCCGTGCGGGGCTGTACCGCTCCATCCCTAAGGGGGCCCGGGGGCCCGACTGCGAGGGGCCCCCCTGCCTCCGGGCCCTGGACTTGCCCGGGCAGGCCGGGCGCGCCGGCCCTGTCACAGGGGCTTCAGGGTCCAGGTGGTGCGGGGGGGGGGCTTGTGTTGCAGGGGTGCTCTGTGGGGGTTACGTGCTCTGGGGGGTTTGCTGTGCCTTGGGGTTTTGGACTCTTTGGGGTTTGCTGTCTCTGTGGGTTTTTTGTGCGTGGGGGTTTCGTGTCTTAGGGATTCTGTTGCGTGGGGTTTGCTGTGCCTTTTGGGTTTGCTGTGCATTGTGGGTTTGCTGTGCCGTGGGGTTTGCGTGCGTGTGGGGGTTTTTCTGTGCATGTGGGTTGCTGTGCGCTGTGGGTCGCATATCATCCAAAACCCTCCCCCTGGGGCAGTCCCAAACAGCCCCCAGTGCGGTGGGGTCGGGCTCTCATTGGCTGCAGCAGGGCTCTGTGCCATTTGGGGGGGTCCCTGGCATTTTGTATAGCCTAAACCCGCCGCAGCTCCGCTGCTGCGACCGGGGGCTTTCCCGAAAAAAGGCCACCAGGGACCCTGGAAAAATGGGGGCCGCAACGAGAAATTTCAAATCTCGGCAAACCCAATATTGGAAAGAGATGAACCTCCCAGACTGCTTTAACATTTTTAATTCAACCAGCCTTTCCAAAGCACCTAAAAACTTCCTGAAATCAGTACCCCCCCGGGTTTTTTTTTTGACCACTGCTTGGGGAGGCAGGAAAGAACACAGAAGGTGGCAAAATTTTCAGGGGAAATTAAAAAGATATTACTAAAAAAATGAGTGGTTTAAAAAACCTTAAACAAAAAGATTAACCTTTCAAATTTAACTTTTAAGAGTTTTAAAAAAAAAAAAGTTTAAATTAACAAAACCTAGCAAAACCCGCACCCTTGATGAGGGAAGGCTTCTGATTAGGCAGGATACTTCAAACAGACCGCGGGCTTCGGCCCCTT
>JARQOD010008128.1:0-36758 GCA_033576555.1 Oophaga sylvatica
CCTCTTTCCGACCTTGGGCGTACTGAATTTTTCCAGGCATTTTTCTGCACCCAGGGTTGTGCTCTTGTGATCACTGCTGGGTGATTAGCTGATACCCGGCATTAAGTGCCAGGAGCTGGGCCGACCCATTAATTTAACCCTCTAAATGCTTTGATCATTATCAATTGCAGCATTTAGAAGGCAGGGGGAGGGAGCGCTTTCTGTTGTCTGATTGGTGCTCCATGACGTCATCGCTGTTATCCAATCTTTGCCATAGTGACCCGATGTCGCCCAGTGGGATCCGCTGAAGCGTTCCAGAGCTGTAACCTCATAAAGTGACAGTGGTCAGAATTGTAAAAATTGGCCTGGTCATTAAGGGGTTAAGTAAAAAAAACCAAAAGTACACATATTTGGTATCGACGCGTCAGGAATGACCTGATACATAAAACTGTCACACTAGTTAACCCCTTCAGTGAACACCATAACAAATAAAATAACTGTACAAAAAATTATGGCGTTTCATCGTGTCGCTGTACAAAACTGGAATAAAACGCGATAAAAAAAAGAATCTAAATAAAAATCTTATCTCTGAAAACGTCATTTTGTCCCACAAAAAAACAAGCTGTCATACTGCTCCGTCAGTAGAAAAGTAAAAAAGTTATAGCGCTCAGAATAAAGCGATGCAAAAATAACTAATAAAAACTAATAAAAATATTTTTTATTGTGCAAAAGCCATAAAACACAAGCAATATAAATAAGGTATCACTGTAATCGTACTGAACCAAACAATAAAGCTGCCTTACCAATTTTACCACATGCGGAACGGCATAAAGAAGACACTATTCCTGAATTGCTGTTTTTTTTCATTCTACCTCCCAAAAATCTGAATAGAAAGCGATCAAAAAATGTAATTTCCCCGAAAATAAAAATGTCAACTCGTCCTGCAAAAAAAAGCCATCACATGACTCTGTGGGCCAAAATATGGAAAAAATTATAGCTCTCAAAATATGGCAATGCAAAAGCGTCTGTTAGTGTGTGACAGCAGCCAAATATAAAAACCCTATATAAATCTGGTATCACTGTAATCGCACCGACCCAAAGAATAAAGTCACCTAATCATTTATACCTCACGAAGAACGGTGTAAAAAATAAATAAAACTAATTCTTCACCTGCGGTTGATTTGTTCACTCTGCCTCCCAAAGATCACAGTAAGGCTCGGCACACATTTATCCTGCGCTCTGCGCTGTGCGCTTACATCGGAGTTTCAGTATAAATCTCTGAAATACGAGATTCAGACAGAACCTCTGGCGGAAGATTCCTTAAAATGAGGCAGATCGAAGCAATGTGGGCACTGTCTGGCCTGTGATTCTGCTGTATCAGTCTTTTTAGGCGAGCATAAAAGAGTGGTCAACCACAGTGTTATGCACCTCTGAAAGTAAGGACACTGCTGAACAGAGGCCAGGCGGAGTCCAGAGTAACTCTGCTGCCTCATTATAGTGAATGTATCCCTCCAGGGTGTTATCTGAAGTACGTCACTCTGAGTTTTAAATGGAAACCCCAAAGTAACGTAGAGCGCAGGATAAATGTGATCCCAAATGTTATGTAAAATTTTCCCAACAAAAGCTTCAACTAAATCCACAAAAAAAGCAAGTCCCCACTCAGGTCTGTCCTTTGTTAAAGGAAATATAGGGGGCTTCCACGTTACTGGTAGTACAAAAGCTCTGGAAAAGTGAAATGGCTCCTCATCCTCCAAAAGAAATTCAACAAAATCTGCGCTCTCAAATCCAAATACCGGTCTCCCTTCTGAGCCCCAGTGTGCCTAAACCACATTTAGTGTCCACATGTTTGGTTTTACTGTAGCAATGAGAGCCTGCCTAATTTACGGGTTCATTTCTCCAGAAGCATGAGCTGGTCACTACAACTTACTGGTCACTACAACGTACTGGTCAGTGCAGTGTACTGGTCACTACAACGTACTGAGCATTACAGTGACAACCTTCAGTCAGCAACATCCATTGCTGCTTGTTTCTGAAAAACACCCATGGAGTCAAAATCGTCACTACACCTGTAAATAAATTTTTAAAAGGGTATTTTTTCCAAGGCTAATAGAAAAAATTGGAGTCCGACTCAACAGGACTAGATTTTCCTTTTCTTTTTATTTTATAAAAGAAAATATAGTGCATACAGAAGAAAAATTTACATGGTCGACATGACCCCTTCGACGCGTTTGGACTGCTTAGTCTTACTCATGAAAATAAAAAGAAAAGGAAAATCCAGTCCTGTTGAGCTGGACTCCAATTTTTTCTATTATCCTTGATATGAGGCCAGGGCGAGGCCGGTGTCTGAGCTCCAGGTGGATGAGTATAGAGCAACTGGGTGAGCTGGAATCAAGTTTTTATAATTTTTTTTTTTTTAAAATGGGGTAACTTGAGGGGGGATTCTGCTTTTCTAGCAATTAGCGGCTCTGTATATGGAGTCCGCAAACTATTCTAGGAAAATCTATGCTCCAGGAGGCAAATAGCGCTTCGTCCCTCCAGAGTCCCTCCTTATGGCAAAGTAGTACTGTACAGCCACATATGGGGTATTCTACATTCAGCAGAAATTGTGGGACAAATTTTGGTGCCATTTTAACCCATTTCCCAGTGTGAAAAGGTAAAATCTGGGGCGAAAACAAAATTTTGGTGGTCAAAATGTAATTTTTTTTTTTGTTCTCATTTTGGGAGACAAAGCAAAAATAATGAGGACTTCAACCTGAGATCCTATTTCTACCGAGCTTCATAGGAATACCATGGAGGCAGAGACAGAGGTCTTCTGCAGGTCCTTGGCAATCACGGCAAACTATTTTGGGAGAATAGGACACCCAACCACATAAAGGGAACCTGTCCTTTAAAGTAACACTATTAACCTTCAGACATGGTGTTAACCTGCAGGTTAATAATGGTTTGAACTTGCCCGGCTCCTGCATTGAGAGCCCCTCTGCCAGGAGGAAATTAACTTTATTCTCCTGGCAGCGATCGGCTTCTAGCCATAGAGGTGCGGCGGTGCGGCTTCAGGGTCCCCTCAGTATATAGTGAGCAGCAGCTGAATCTGCTCCCGGCACTGACTGACAGCCGGCTCTAATGCGGAGCCCTAATACTGAGCCGGCTGTCAGTCAGTGCTTGGGGCGCGGTAACTGCTGCCGCTCTCTATTCACTGAGTGGTGACTGTAGCTGCGCCGGCTACTGACTTTCTGATTAACCCCATGTCTGATGGTTATTAGTGTTATCTTACATTTAAATGGCATTGTCAGTGATATAGTTAAGTGGCGGCAATCGGAGCTCACTCCACACGTACCTGCCATCCTCCATGCATGAATACCAGATATGAACGGGTTAAAGAACCTTATCACATGACGTCAGAATGCACGGGACGGGGTGTTCTAGCCTCAAGGACTCAATGACCGCAAAATGTCAGGGGGTCCGCTCCTCCTCTTCATGGGGTCTGATCAGAATGATATAAGTGGGATGGTGACGCAGGTGTTGGCCCTGCAGGGACATCGGGCAGCACAAGGGTGATAATAATCAGTGTAAGTTGTTCGTTCAGTAGAATATGTATTATGGGGCTTTTCTGTGGAATCTGACCAGACAATCTCTCCTTGGCTCCCCGTGTACATCAGTAAGCGCCCGTGACCCCGGTACCGGCTCTCTAGTGTCCTCTTATATTACACATTGATAGGCAGTAACCGCTGTGTACCGGGGGCTCCCACAACACCGTCCTCCCGAGCGCTGTGACTTCATCAGTTATCCGCAGATATTCCCTTTTTTCTTTATTTAGAGACCAGCTCAGAACTTTCCACGCACTTGCTGCCTATTTTAGTGTTTATATCGAGGCAGATGTGTCACGATTTATTATGGGATTCGTGGCAGCTCTGGTTCTGATGATATTTAAATGTATTTTCCCTTTGGTCCGGCAAGAGTTAATGTCTGTCTCTTGCTGGCTGTTTTTTTAAGTTGGTCAGCTGATGTTGGTTGGTTACCACTCCCACTTTCCTTTAAATAGTCACATGACCCATCAGCTGATCGTCGGTGATAGTTACTTCTTTGCAGACCAGCTAGGGGTTTGGAGCTCTCCGGTGTCGGTGGTGTTGCTGCTGTGGGAGTTCAGATTCTTGGTGCCGTATCTTCTGCTGCTGTGGAGCTTAGCAGCAGAGCCTGAAACTGAGTATTGCTCCCTTTTTTCTCTGTTTGTCCAGTGTTTGTCACTTCCCCTGTGTTTTACCATCTTCAGTAGTGAGGCTAGCATTCTTGCTGGCCAGTGCACTAGCCTTAGGTATAATGAGGTGACAATCAGGTTTTCCTGGCTGAGTCTAAACTCTGTAAGATCAAGTAGGGGCCCCGCCGGCTGAGGAGTACTTTTCGGAGTTCCGGAGATGGGCTTCTGACACGCAGTGGAATGACCCTGCCCTTAGGAGTCATTTCGGTTACTGTCTGTCAGCTAGGCTTCAGGATTCTCTGGTGCAGTATGCTACTCCAAGTTCGCTGGAGGCCACCATAGCCCTTGCTATCAGGGTGGATAGACGCCTCAGGGAAAGACATACACGGTCTCTGCCCCTGTTGTTCTTCCTAGTGAGGACGTCATACAGGTGCCGACAGATGAACCCATTCAGTTGGGGCTCCAATACTTGGTTGCCTGTGGTTCTCCGTGGGACAGGGGCCTGTTTTTACTGTGGTCTTACTGATTAATATATTAAAGTCAGTCCTTCTCATACCAAAATTGGTACTCCATCACAAAAGCCTCGTTCCCCTTGTCGTTTGGAGGCGATGACCAGGGTGGGAACTTTTTCGTCTTGGTTTACCATTTTGGCTGAAATTGTGGTTGGTGGGACACGATTCCGGTTCTTGTGGACAGTGGAGCTGGAGTCAGTTTGGTGGATTCTCTTTTTGCTCAGACCTATAGTCTGATCGGTAGGACGCTTGCGAGACCCATTGCTATTGGTGCAATTGATTCTGTTCCTCTCAGTCAGAATATTCATTATGGAATTCCTGGCAGCTCTGGTTCTGATGATATTTAAATTTTTTTATTTTTTTTCCAGCAAGATTTAATGTCTGCCTCTTGCTGGCTGTTTTTTAGGTTGGTCAGCTGATGTTGGTTGGTAATCATTCCCACTTTTCTTTAAATAGTCACATGACCCATCATCTGATCATCAGTAATAGAGTTTCTTCTTTGAAGACAAGCTAGGTCTTTGGAGCTCTCCTTTGTCAGTAGTGTTGCTGCTTTGGTAGTGCAGATTCCTGGTGCCATGTTCTCTGCTGCTTTGGAGATTAGCAGCGGAGCCTGAAGCCGAGTATTTCTCCCATTTTTTCTCTTACCCTTGTTTGTCACTTCCCCTGTGTTTTACCATCTGCAGTGATGAGGCTAGGGGGACTGCAGGTTCTCTCCTCTTATTGATCCCAGAGGATCCTGTCCAGGAGGGAGGCCGTGTCCTCATGGTGACATCATGAGAGCTCAAAAAACAATCACTGGTACATGGTAACTGTCCTTCCCCCAATCTCCATAACGTGAATTAGGAGAGAAGAAACCGCTGGATAGAAATGTGGAGCTTTCTCCAGCTCCTCTGTGATTCCATCCCTGGTGGAGGGAAACTTGGAGAAGTTGTGTTTCTTAGTGCGGCTCCTCCATCTGACTGACGAGGGTCTTCTCTGTCCCTCTCCTCGGGGTCCTCATCCTCCGGGTGCAGAGCAGAGAGCATTAGGCTTTGGCCTCGCTGATTATCTCTTCATACTGATTATCACTCATAGTATGCTGGGACCTCGGTACCGGTGCTGAGGACCACAACAATGTAATTTAGTCCCAGATACATAAACATGGAATAACCGGTCCTGAGAGACGTGTCTCATCCATAGATACACGGCAGGTCATGTATTCAGCCCGTGTCTCCACAGATGGATCGAGGAGGAGAAATCCACCAGAGAGATGTCCCCATCCTCTGTATCTGCAGGACTGTCCAGAGGAGAATCACAACATCCCGGAGGAACATCAGGTAGATGACACTGAAGCCTCCACAACATCTGACCATGAAGTGATGGGATCTGAGCTCATCTTACATTTTTCTTTTTAGGGTGAAGATCTGATTGATATTAAGGTTGAGGTTATACATGGAGCACAAGAGGCGATCGCAATATGGGCCGATCAGCAGGGTGAGGAGGGGAGACAGTCATGTCTGTTCTGTGGTCACCTACTACCACTCCCATCCTCTCATCACATGACACAATCTATAGTGGTATATAAAAGTTTGGGCACCCTGTCAAAATTACTGTTATTGTGAACAGTTAAGCAAGTTGATGATCTCTAAAATGCCTAAAGTTAAAGAAGACACAGTTCCTATGGAAAAAGGTCATTTTTTACACTTCATAAATTACTAAACGGAAAATGGGCCGATGCAAAAGTTTGGGCACCTGTCACCACTCTGTTGTCGAGTGACCAGGGGCTCATTCCATGTCCATAACGCTAGGGGCACCCTAGATCGCCCTGCTCCTCAGATTACTTCCCATAGTGAAGATTCTGTTGCCACGTACCTTGCCTTAGCTCATGAATTTGCCCTCACTCTGTACCCTTCCCTCACCCAGGGAAGAGGGGAGTAGTAGTATACTATAGTACACCAACCAGATTAACAAGGTAATATGAACAGGGGTAACGAAAAATACCAAACATAGAAATATACTCACACATATAACAGAGAAATGTATCGGGGAGTGGAGGATGTGGTTAAACCAAAGTAGGAGAAGAAATGGAATTATCACACACTCAAAACCTAGCAACAGTCACAGATAAATCCACCAAACGCCTTCTCCAATAACAACCAACAACAACCTCCAGCCATGCAGCATAAGCTAACTCTGACAATGAGTGCTAGCCAGGGCCCAGATTATATAGGAGATGGAGTGGCTAACACTGCACAGCTGAGAGTCTTAGCTTCAGGAAAGCTCTACTGAGCAGATTAACCCCTTCACTGCCAA
Organism: Oophaga sylvatica; assembly: GCA_033576555.1. Taxonomy (NCBI): domain Eukaryota; kingdom Metazoa; phylum Chordata; class Amphibia; order Anura; family Dendrobatidae; genus Oophaga; species Oophaga sylvatica. Next base: position 6,976 of record JARQOD010008128.1, read on the forward strand.
AATAAATTTATACCGTTTAATATGAAGGTGAAGTTCTTCTAATCAGTGCAGGAGTAGGAGAAATCAGACGCTGCTGTCTTCTGGCTCCTTTTTGTTGTAGTAACCACCTTCGGAACCTCAGAACCGGGTTCAACAGGGTGTGCCATGTGAAAAGACTGGAACCGCCTGGCTGCATAGACATCAGATGCTGGTACCCACATCCTCTCTTCAGGACCATATTTCTTCCAGTGTACCAGATACTGAAGCGACTGGCGAACTAAGCAACAATCAACGATCTTGGCTATTTGAAATTCCAAATTTCCATCCACAATGATTGGATATGGTGGTAGTGGTGAAGGTACGGAGTACTCAAAGTATTTTTTTGAGTAGAGATCAATGAAACGCTTACGGATCCTAGAAGTGCTATGGGATTGACGACGGCCACACTCTTTTAAGGACCGATAAACCTGGGACCCAGTTTCAAAGAGGGAACCTTCAACTTAATGTTCCTTGAGGGCAACCATTCCAAGCCACCAACACACAAGTCCGGACCCACCAAACGTCTCTGAGCAGCCACACTCTTATATTTGAATCCCATTTTCCTCAAATTATCAATTGCCCCATTGCCACACAGATGTAATTGATGATGAAAATTGTACTTCAGGTATTCCTGAAGAACAATTTTTATTAAACGAGGTGAACTGAGGAGGAGCGAGACGGGAGAGAGAATGCCCATGCTTGGGGTCACCCTGAAGGAGCGAGATTATTACCTCCACCCGTTTCTCTTCGGTTCTTGAGGAACAAGGACGTAACATGAAGTATAGTTTACAGGCCTCCCTGAAAACAACAAACTTGTCACGCCCCCAGAGAACCTGTCAAAGTGATCTTGGGCTCCACTAAGAGTTGACTGGGAGTCGCTGTCCCCAACCTGATGTGTTAGGGTGCTGCAAAACAACAGTGCGTAGCTCTGCCACCTCCAGTCTGAGCTGCTGCAGATGGCCTATCAGAGCAGTGATAGGAGCTATAATGGATCAAAAACTGTTTTGATCAAAGCTAATGTTACGACTCTGTTGTTGAGAGTCCTGGGACCAGGGGCTCCTTCCCTGTTCCTAACACTAGGGGCACCCTAGCTTGCCCTGTTATCCGGATTACTTCTGATGGTGAAGAATCCGGGGCCACGTAACTTGCCTTAGCTCCTGAATCCGCTCTCAGTCTGTACCCTACCCCACTAAGTGAAGAGGGAGGAGTAGTATATCATAGTACACCAACCAGACTAACAAAGTAATACCAACAGGGGAACGGAAAATACCAGACATACAAATATGCTCACACATATAACAGAGGAATGCAACGGGGAGTGGTGGATGGGGTTAAACCAATGTAGAAGAAAGGAAATTATCACACCACTTTTCCTACAATAACCAACAACAACCTCCAGCCATGCAGCATAAGCTAACTCTGACAATGAGTGGTAGCCGGGGCCCAGATTATATAGCAGATGGCAGTGGTTAACAGTGCACAGCTGAGAGCCTTAATACAGGAGCTCTAAACAGAGAAGATTAACCTTTGCATGGCTAAAAGAAATTTACACCATTTAATAAGAAGTGCTTCTAATCAGTGCAAGAGTAGGATAAAACAGATGCGGTTTTCTGGCTCCTCTCTGTCATGGTAAACCTGTGACATCACCCTTGGAGATTTGTGAGCTCAGATAACTTTGACCAAGGTAACAGACTTTAATTAGCCTGTTGAGGTTATGGGTAGTTCACTATCATCATTAGGAAAGGCAAGGTGATGCAAATTTCCCAGCTTGATAAAAACCCAGCCTCCTCCAACTTTGTGCCAAAAAACAGCAGCCATGGGTTCTTCTAAGCAGCTGCCTAGCACACTGAACATGAAAATGGTGGATGCCCACAAAGCAGGAAGAAGGCTTTAAGAAGATAGCAAAGAGTTTTCAAGTTGTCCTTTCCTCAGTTCGAAATGTAATTAAGAAATGACAGTTACCACAAACCGTGGAGGTCAAGATAAGGTCTAGAAGACCAAGCAAAATTTCAGTGAGAGGTGTTTGTAGGATTGCTAATGAGGCAAATCAGAATCCTCGCTTGACTGCAAAGACCTTCAGAAACATTTGGCAGACTCTGGAGTTGTGGTACATTGTTCTACTATTCAGACACACATGCACAAATATGGCTTTCATGCAATAGTCATCAGAAGAAAACCGCTCCTGCTTCCTCGCCATAAAATTCAGCATCAGAAGTATGCAAAATAACATCTACATAAGCCTGATGCATTTTGGAAGCAAGTCCTGTGGGCCAATGAGGTTAAAATAGAACTTTTTGGCCACAATGTTCAAAGGTATTGTGACAACACCGCATTTAATCTTAATTATCCATATTTTATTTTCAGTAAGCCAGGAGGCATAAACTGTTATCTTTATGTTGACACTTCTTGTTGGTTGAATTGATATTTGTAAATTGATGAATGGTTGTTAGTTATCTCTTATATCAGCTCCTATAGTTTATTGTACTGCTCGCTTTGCAAAAGAGGGATGCAGAGTCACTGAACGATTATGTTAACTGATATGTTGATTACACATTATACCAGGCCATGCAGTTTGTTGACTTGCAAACATTGAAGGATAAACTATAAATAATAAAACAATACGGGTTGACCTCATCACCCCTTCCCCTTAACCTGTGAATGATGGTTTGAAGGACAGTTGTTAACTGTATACTTTGACACTGTTCCAAATGACTCTAAAGGATGTTGGCTTAGGGGACCATGGCCTCAGCTAGAGGAACACAATTCTGCTCCATTGACCATCGCTGAACCCTCCGAGACGTCTTGAAGAATCCAGGTTGGGACAATCAGGCCACATACCTCACTGCTCACTGTCAGCTTCCTACGCTTGTCGTTATCTCCTCTCTGTGCGTGCCACAGATGGGGTAGTCGGCCCTGGAAGCTCTGAAGTCACCTGATCTTATCCTGGTGAGTCAGCGTAAAGGTGAGACTCTAATTTTGCGCCATCTTGTGTATTTTGCTGGGACTGTTCTATGTGTTATTTGCCTGTTTTGTGGTTCAATAAAGTATTGCCACACTGTTTTACCCTCACTCTGTGTTGTCTGAGTAGTATTATTCCCACGGTAAAAGGAGAGCGGGTGTTCAGTGGGATGATCCCTGGTGTTTGCGGTTTCGGGCTAGAGCACCCACTGACCCCCTCGTGTCTCCACAGGTATGTGTGGAGAAAAAAGGGCACAGCATTTCTGGAAAAGAACATCTCGTCAACTATTAAGCATGGGGGTGGATCAATCATGCTTTGGGGTTGTGTTGCAGCCAGTGGCACGGGGAACATTTCACAGGTAGAGAGAAGAATGGATTCAATGAAATTTTCAACAAATTCTCTATGCAAAACCTAACACCATCTGTAAAAAAAAAAACCTGAAGCTGAAAACAGGATAGTTTCTACAAATGGATAATGATCCTAAACACATACATGAAAATCCATAATAGACGACCTCAAAAGGCGCAAGATGAAAGTTTTACAATGGCCCTCACAGTCCTATGATGTGAGCAATATTGAAAATCTGTGGCTAGACCTCAAATTAGTGGAGGATGCAAGATGACTTGGGAATCTCACAGAATTGAAAGAATTGTCCAAGGAAGAATGGATGAAAATCCCTCAAACAAGAATTGAAAGACTCTCTTGTCTGGTTACAAAAAGTGTTTACAATCTCTGATACTTGCAAAAGGAGGTGCTGCTAGGTACTATCCATGCAGGGTGCCCACATTTTGCATCTGCCCATTTTCCTTTTTTTTAATTTTTAAAATGTTAAATATGAAAATGTGAAAAAAAAGTTTAAAGATGACACATTTCCTTTGTCTTTTAGGAAAAACAAATTACAATACAGACTAAAAGTTTGGACACACCTTCTCATTCAAAGATTCTTCTGTATTTTCATGACTATGGAAATTGTAGAATCACACTGAAGGCATCAAAACTATGAATTAACACATGTGGAATTATACATTACACTTTACAAAAAAGTGTGAAACAACTGAAAATATGTCTTATATTCTAGGTTCTTCACAGTAGCCACCTTTGCTTTGATTACTGCTTTGCACGCAGAAAAGGTGAACGGATGGACTCTACATGCCTGGTTCCCACCGTGAAGCATGGAGGAGGTGGTGTGATGGTGTGGGGGTGCTTTGCTGGTGACACTGTTGGGGATTATTCAAAATTGAAGCAGTGAGCGGTCCAGCTCACCCCAAACCATCTCGATTGGGTTCAGGTCTGGTGACTGTGGAGGCCAGGTCATCTGGCGTAGCACCCCAACACTCTCCTTGGTCAAATAGCCCTTACACAGTCTGGAGGTGTTTGGGGTCATTGTCCTGTTGAAAAATAAATGATGGTCCAACTAAACGCAAACCGGATGGAATAGCATACTGCTGCAAGATGCTGTGGTAGCCATGCTGGTTCAGTATGCCTTCAATTTTTTGTTAAGTGTATAATTCCACATGTGTTAATTCATAGTTTTGATGCCTTCAGTGTGATTCTACAATTTTCACAGTCATGAAAATACAGAAAAATCGTTGAATGAGGTGTGTCCAAACTTTTGGTCTGTACTGTATATATAATTTTTTTTACCTAAAATACTAAGGAAATGTGTCATCTGTAACTTTAGGCCTTTTAGAGAACATTTCATCTTCAACTTGCTTAACTGTTCACAATAACTGTAATTTTGGCCAGGGGTGTCCAAAGTTTTGCATGCCATGGAAAGAAAAAATGTTTCATCCAACTCGCTCGTTAAATACTGTACAGTTGTGTGAAAAGTGTTTGCCCCCTTCCTGATTTCTTATTATTTTGCATGTCTGTCACACTTAAATGTTTCAGATCAACAAACAAATGTAAATATTAGACAAAGATAACACAAGTATCTCAAAATGCAGTTTATAAATGAAGGGAAAAAGAAATCCAAACCTACAGGGCCCTGTGTGAAGAGTGATTGCCCCGTAAACCTAATAACTGGTTGGGCCGCCCGTAGCAGCAACAACTGCAATCAAGCGTTTGTGATAACAGGCAATGAGGCTTTTACAACGCTCTGGAGGGATTTTGGCCACTCATCTTTGCAGAATTGTTGTTACTCTGCCACAGTGGAGGCTTTTGAGTATGAACCGCCTTTTTAAGGTCATGCCACAGCATATCAATTGGATTAACCCCTTAACGACCGCCGATACGCCTTTTAACGGCGGTCATTAAGGGTACTTAAACCACAGCGCCGTTACTTAACGGCGCTGTGGAAAAAGTGAATAGCGCCCCCCAGAGGCGCATTTTCTCCGGGGTCTCGGCTACCGGGGGTAGCCGAGACCCCAGAGAACATGAATCGGGTCGGTTTTTACTGACACCGATGTTGCGATCGCCGTTATTAACCCTATAACGGCGACCGCAACAAAAAAAAAAAAAAAAGTTGTGCCATTTAATTTCTCTGTCCTCTGATGTCATCGGACATCAGAGGACAGAGAAAAAGGGTCCCCAGGACCCCCATGTGGCCCCCAATAAGATCCATGTGGCCCCCGGGCCCTCCGGTGTCCCCCGTGCCGGCGCCGTTAAGACAATGGCGGGCGCATGCCCAGTGCGCCCGCCGCTATGTGCCGCTGTGCTGGTGGGGGGATGGGCAAATATTCTCTGGGGTCTCGGCTACCGGGGGTAGCCGAGACCCCAGAGAACATGATCCGGGTCGGTATTCACCGATCCCGGTGTTGCGATCGCGGCTATGCAAGCATAGACGCGATCGCAAAAAAAAAAAAAAAAAAAAATGATTTCTCTCCCTCTGATGTGATCGCACATCAGAGGGGAGAAAATGAGGGTCCCCCGGTCCCCCCCCCCCCCATATACTTACCGGTGTCCTCCGTCCTCCCGCAGGCCCCAGGATCCCGGCTTCTCCCTGCAAAAAAAAAATGGCGGGCGCATGCGCAGTGCGCCCGCCGATCTGCTTTGGCGGCAGATTCAAATTTTTTTTCATTCATTCTCATAAAAGTACATTTTGATCACTGTGATAAACTATCACAGTGATCAAAATAAAAAAAACAGTACATAACCCCCCCATTTATCACCCCCTTAGTTAGGGACATATAATAAAAAGTAGAAATTATATTTATTTTCATTTTTCTGTTAGGGTTAGGGTTATAATTAGGGTTAGGGTTATAATTAGGGTTAAGGTTATAATTAGGGTTAGGGTTAGCATTAGGCTGGTTTCACACATCCGGTGTGCGCCTGACGGCGCCCCCGGCATTTAGCCGCAGCGCCGCATCAGAAAATCTGATGCGCCGCATGCGTTTTTTTTTGCATTGACTTGCATTAGCGCCGGATGGCGCCGCATGTCAATGCGTTGCATGCGGTTTTGTCCGGATGCGGCGCAAATGTACATTGCGGCGGCCGGACAAAACGCTGCATGTAACGTTTTTTGTTTTTTGCCGGATGGTTTCTGATGTCTCCGGGCATCAGAAACCAACCGGCAAAAAACCGCATGCGGCCGCCGGCGGTGCATCAGGTTTTCTGATGCGGCGCTGCGGCAAAATGCCGGGGCGCCGATAGGTGCCCGCCGGAAGTGTGAAAGCAGCCTTAGGGTAAGGGTTATAATTAGCGTTAGGGTTAGGCTGGGTTCATACTGCGTTATGGCAGTCCGTTAGACGGACTGCGTTACACCGCGGTATAACGCGGTGTAACGCAGTCCGTTAACGCTGCCATTCACCCCCATTTGAGGGCGCATCGCGACGCATGCCTAAAGCGGCATGCGTTTGCGACGTGCCATCATTCAGTGACGGAGCCTCGGACGCGGGCTGCAGCGTTTGGGCTCCGTCACCGCTAGCGCAGATGAATCATCTGCTGATTCCTCTGCGCTAGCGGGTATAGCATAATGCGATCGCGTTATGCTATACCATTACCAGCCCGTCAACGTATGTGTTGAACGGGCTGGTAAAACGCAAAATGAACCTAGCCTTAGGGTTAGGGTTATAATTAGGGTTAGAATTAGGGTTAGGGTTACAATTAGGGTTAGGGTTATAATTAAGGTTATAATTAAGGTTAGGGTTACAATTAGGGTTGGAATTAGGGTTGGGATTTAGGTTAGGATTAGGGTTGGGATTAGGGTTAGGTTTGTGTTGGGATTAGGGTTGGAGCTAGAATTGAGGGATTTCCACTATTTAGGCACATCAGGGGGTCTCCAAACACGATGTGGCGTTCAAAAAGTCAAATGGCGCTCCCTCCCTTCCGAGCCCTGCCGTGCGCCCAAACAGTGGTTTACCCCAACATATGGGGTATCAGCGTACTCAGGACAAATTGCACACCAATTTTGGGGTTCTAATTTCTCCGATTACCCTTGGGAAAATAAAAAATAGCTGGCTAAAAAAATCATTTTTGAGAAAAAAATGATTTTTCATTTTCACGGCTCTGCGTTTATAAATTTCTGTGAAGCACTAGGGGGTTCAAAGTGCTCACCACACATCTAGATAAGCTCCTTAAGGGGTCTAGTTTCCAAAATGGGGTCACTTGTGGGGGTTTCCACTGTTTAGGCTCATCTGGGGCACTGCAAACGGAACATGACCCCCACCAACGTCTGCATTCCAAAACGTTATTACTTCCTTTCCAAGCCCTGCTCTGCGCCAAAACAGTTCCCCCCCCCCACATATTTGGTATCAGCGTACTCAGGACAAATTGGACAACAACTTTTGGGGTCCAATTTCCTTGTGAAAAATCAAAAATTTGGGACTAAAAAATCATTTTTGTGGAAAATTGATTTTTTTTTTCACACCCAGGCATTATAAACTTTTGTGAAACACTTGGAGGTTCAAAGTGCTCACCACAGATCTAGATAAGTTCCTTATGGGGTCTAGTTTCCAAAATGGGGTCACTTGTGGGGGTTTTCCACTGTTTAGGCTCATCTGGGGCACTGCAAACGGAACATGACCCCCACCAACGTCTGCATTCCAAAACGTTATTACTTCCTTTCCAAGCCCTGCTGTGCGCCAAAACAGTTTCCCCCCCCCACATATTTGGTATCAGCGTACTCAGGACAAATTGGACAACAACTTTTGGGGTCCAATTTCCTTGTGAAAAATCAAAAATTTGGGACTAAAAAATCATTTTTGTGGAAAATTGTTTTTTTTTTTTTTTTCACACCCAGGCATTATAAACTTTTGTGAAACACTTGGGGGTTCAAAGTGCTCACAGCGGATCTAGATAAGTTCCATAGGTGGTCTAGTTTTCAAAATGGTGTTACTTGTGGGGGGTTTCCACTGTTTAGGCGCATCAGGGGCTCTCCAAACGCGACATGGTGTCCAATCTCAATTCCAGCCAATTTTGGTTTGAAAAAGTCAAACGGTGCTGCTTCCATTCCAAGCCCTCCCGTGCGCCCAAACAGTGGTCCCCCCCCATATATGGGGTATCAGCATACTCAGGACAAATTGTACAACAACTTTTGTTGTCCAATTTCTCCTGTTACCCTTGTGAAAATAAAAAATTGGGGACTAAACGATCAGGTTTGTGGAAAAATATGATTTTTTATTTTCACGCCCTGGCGTTATAAACTTCTGTGAAGCACTTGGGGCTTCAAAGTGCTCACCACACATCTAGATAAGTTTCTTAGGGGGTCTAGTTTCCAAAATGGGGTCACTTGTGGGGGGTTTCCACTGTTTAGACACATCAGGGCCTCTACAAATGCGACATGGCGTCCAGCCAATTCCGCGTTGAAAAAGTCAAACGGAGCTCCTTCCCTTGCTACCTCTGCCGTGCGCCCAAAAAGTGGTTTACCCCAACATATGGGGTATCGGCATGCTCAGGACAAATTGCACAAAAACTTTTGGGTTCTTGTTACCCTTGGGAAAATAAAAATTGGGGTGAAAAGATCATTTTTGTGGAAAAAATATGATTTTTTATTTTCACGGCTCTACGTTATAAACTTGTGTGAATCACTTGGAGGTTCAAAGTGCTCACCACACATCTAGATAAGTTCATTAGGGGGTCTAGTTTCCAAAATGGGGTCACTTGTTGGGGGTTTCCACTGTTTAGGCACATCAGGGGCTCTCTAAACGCGACATGGTATCCAGCCAATTCTGCGTTGAAAAAGTCAAACAGCGCTCCTTCCCTTGCGACCTCTGCCGTGCGCCCAAAAAGTGGTTTACCCCCACATATGGGGTATCAGCATGCTCAGGACAAATTGCACAAAAACTTTTGCGGTCTTATTACCCTTGGGAAATTAAAAATTGGGGTGAAAAGATCATTTTTGTGGAAAAAAATTTTTTTTTTTTTCACGGCTCTAGGTTATAAACTTGTGTGAAGCACTTGGAGGTTCAAAGTTCTCACCACACATCTAGATAAGTTCCTTAAGGGGTCTTGTATCCAAAATGGGGTCACTTGTGGGGTGTTTCCACTGTTTAGGCACATCAGGGGCTATCTAAACGCGACATGGCATTCAGCCAATTCTGCGTTGAAAAAGTCAAACGGCGCTCCTTCCCTTGCGACCTCTGCCACGCGCCCAAAAAGTGGTTTACCCCCACATATGGGGTATCGAAGTATTCAGAAGAAATTGCACAACAAATTTTGTGGTTCATTTTTTCTTTTAACACTTGTGAAAATAAAAAAAACTTGGTTCCGAAGTAAAGCTTTTGCAAAAAAAGTTAAATGTCAATTTTTTCCTTCCACATTGCTTCAGCTCCTGTGAAGCACTGAAGGGTTAATAAACTTCTTGAATGTGGTTTTGAGCACCTTGAGGGGTGCAGTTTTTAGAATGGTGTCACTTTTGGGTATTTTCTATCATAGACCCCTCAAAGTGACTTCAAATGTGATGTGGTCCCTAAAAAAAAAATGGTGTTGTAAAAATGAGAAATCGCTGGTCAACTTTTAACCCTTATAACTTCGTAACAAAAAAAAATTTTGGTCCCAAAATTGTGCTGATGTAAAGTAGACATGTGGGAAATGTTATTTATTAAGAAATTTGTGTGACATATCTCTCTGATTTAAGGGCATAAAAATTTAAAGTTTGAAAATTGTTAAATTTTCAAAATTTTCGCCATATTTCCGTTTTTTTCATAAATAAACACAAGTCATATCAAAGAAATTTTACCACTAACGTGAAGTACAATATGTCACGAAAAAACAATCTCAGAATCAGCGGATTCGTTAAAGCGTTCCAGAGTTATAACCTCATAAAGTGACAGTGGTCAGAATTGTAAAAATTGGCCGGTCATTAAGCTGCAAAATGGCTCTGTCCTTAAGGGGTTAAAGAAGTTATCCACTACCTTCACTCATTTCATTTACCCTACTATTATGTGCCAGTAAATGCATCCACTCTCTTACTATAGTAATATATACCTTTATTATGCCGATAGCTTCACTTGGTGTCCGCCACTGTAGCTCTGATGTTTAAAGCGATCACTTCCTGTCCGCAGGTTTACTGTGTTCTAATACTACAAGTTCCATCATGCATTGCAGTGGCCTGTGAGCCAGTGCTATCACGCCCCCTCCATTCTCCACCCAAACTGCTCCCCCACTCCATGCCTCCTTTTACTCTGATTACATGCACCCCACTGTGTTTGCAATGCAAATTTCAGCCCTTTTCTTGGGAAGGTGTCCATGCCAGTATTCTAAAGCAATTAGCCTTTCACAGATTTGATTACATTAACCTCTTTGCTTTTGAAATGCAGATCGCAGCACTTCACTAGCAAAGGTGTTGGCCCCTTCTCTACTGTTGTATCACACTGCCTTTCTGTCATTCAATCTGAAATGTCTACACCCAGCAAGAGGAGCACAATGACAACTGCCTTTCAGTTTATAGGATTCCTGTGTCGGGAAAAGGAAGTATCAGACAAAACAGAGGAGGAAGAAGAATCTCCATCACCATCCAGTACCATGTAATCCCTTCTGAGATGCGCTTATAGAAGCTATACATCTAATACAAGTATATTACAAAAGGTATTGTTTTGATGAGCTATGATATATAACAATGGGTGCAAAAGTAGTGGAAAACCCCTTTAAGGTCAGGACTAGGCCACTCCAAAGTCTTAATTTTGTTTCTCTAAGCTATTCAGAGGTGGGCTTGCTAGTGTGTTTTGGATCATTGTTCTGCTGCATAACCCAAGTGTGTTTCAGCTTGAGGTCACAAACAGATGGCCGGACATTCTCCTTCATGATTTTTTGATAAATAGCAGAATTCATGGTTCCATTTACCACATCAAGTCTTCCAGGTCCTGAAGCAGCAAAACAGCCCCAGACCATCACACTACCACCACCATATTTTACTGTTGGTATGATGTTCCTTTTCTGAAATTCTGTGCTACTTCTATGCCAGATGTAATGGGACATACACCTTCCAAAAAGTTCAACTTTTGTCTCGTCAGTCCACAGAGTATTCTCCCAAAAGTCTTTTGGATCATCGAGATGTTTTGTGGTAAAACTGAGACGAGGCTTTATTGTTGTGAATATGCTGGAGGCGGCTTCTGAGCTGGGGCTCCCTCCGGTGGTTGCTGAGGGTAATGAACTGATTACTGAATGGCCTTCAGCTTGCGCTGAATGGTAGGATATAAGTGGCCTGTGTTCCCAGCAGCCTTGCCGGTTATCAATTGTTCTTCTGGTCTTGCTTGAAGCACTGCTAGTTTCCTGCTCTCCTTCAGATAAATGTTTGCTTTTTTTTTTTTCTCTGTTTGATTTTCTCTGCTGTTGCTGCCTGCAGTGGACTGCAGCCTTTCCCCTTTTGGAGGTCCGGTGCTGCAATTGTGCTCCGTTTGTGTCTGCACTTTTGCTGTGCACTTTTCTTACTTTTTATTTGCTGAATAGTGTTTTGTTTCACCAGAGATCTGATTTAGGTGGAAGAGATCGTGTGATCTCAGGTTTTTTGGCAATCAGAAGTGTTGGTATTTTTGTTAGGGTTTTTTTTTGGATTGCAGTCAGAATTCTTTCCTGTACTTTTCTGTCTAGACAGATTGGGCCCCAGCATTTGCTCATTCTATTTTCTGTCTGTGTCCGTGCTTTCTTCTTGTCTAACCGCCATTACATGTTTGGGGGCTTCCTATTTTCTTTGGGGATCTGCTCCGGGGCAGATAGCTTTCATCTTTCTGCCTTTAGGTGTAGTTATCTCTCAGGCTGTGACGAGGCGTCTAGGATCAACGTAGGAACGCTCCACGGCTACCTCTAGTTGTGTGGTTAGTTCAGGTTACTGCAATCCAAGAGGTTCCAGCCTCTCTGGTGTATTACCGCTTTTGCTATTTCTCCTCAGTTACCGAAACATAACACTTTATATTCTTATGGCACATGGTTTCCGTCTTGGAACTCTGGCATGCAGGCCATTTTTGCTCAGTCTCTTTCTTATGGTCGAGTCATGAACATTGACTTTAACTGAGGCAAGTGTGGCATGCAGTTCTTTGAATGTTTTGTGGTTCTCTTTTGTGACCTCTTGAATGAGTCATTGCTGTGCTCTTGGGGTAGTTTTGGTTAGCCGGCCACTCCGGGGAAGGTTCACTACTGTTCCATATTTTCTCCATTTGTGGCTAATGGCTCTTACTGTGGTTCGCTTCAGTATCAAAGCTTTAGAAATGGGCTTACAGTATAACCTTTTCCAGACTGATAGATCTCAATTGCATTCGATCATGGCATGACATCTAGTTTTTGAGGAACACTTTGTCTACTTGACTTTGTCAGGCAGGTGCTATTTAATTGATTTCTTGATTGAGAACAGGTGTGGCAGTAATCAGGCCTCGGTGTGGCTAGGGAAATTAAACTTAGCTTCCCAATGATGTGATAAACCACAGTTAATTTATGTTTTAGGGTGGTGGTGGGCAATCACTTTTTCACACAGGGCTCTCTAGGTTTGGATTTCTTTTTCCCTTAATAATAAAGATCTTCATTTAAAAACTGCTTTCTGTGTTTACTTGTGTTATCTTTGTCTAATATTTAAATTTTATGCATAAATTATGAATAACACTGGCGATGGCATCTGTTTGGTTTAGAGCTGCATAACCCAACACACATTTTGCCTCGGTACACAATAGACTATGTCCCCTAGGATGAATAAATACACTGTGGGATGCGCTGAAAACCGACTTAATAAAAATTAAAAAATCCTTCTTTTTGCGTGCACTGTGTGCCTGCAAGGTCCATGCTCATCAGGGGGATGAATCCATGTGCAATAATGAGTGGAACAGGCGGCCACTAGAGGTGGTGAGTTCTCCTTCAATGGAAGTCTTCAAACAGAGGCTGGACAGACATCTGTCGGGATGATTTAGGAATCCTGCTTTGAGCAGGGGTTGGACCAGATGACCCAGAGGTCCCTTCCAACTCTACCATTCTATGAATAAGAACTTTAGTCTGACCCATGCTGAATAGTCAGTAAGCGGTGTTTGCAGTATGTGCTTGCAGGGTCCGTGCTGAGGGAGATGAAGCCACATGCAATATGTCCTTTAGTCCTGGACCCATGCTGAATATCAGTAAGAGGTGTATGGCAAAGTGCCAGCCGGCCACATTTGTTGTAACACTCGCTCAAAAAGAATCTACCGTCTGCAGGATGTGTCTTGTCACTGAAGGTACAGACTCTGTTTTATGTAAAGACTGCCAGCAGACATGGATGTAATCCCTGATGAAGGCAGTTGCAACCACAGAAATGCGTCGGATTATCGGCACTCTCCTTTTTTTCAATCATTTTGCACATAACACAGTTTTTACTGGGAAAAATCCCTTTATTTTGCCCTAAACTGGCATTTTTCTTACTATTGGTGCCATTTTGCTCGCTAGATTACGGGCTTTTCTGAATCTAAACCTCGGTTGAGGTGGGATGAGGTCCCCGATTATTTTATCCCCCTGTAATAATGACCAATGTTTTTTTAATCCGTATCAATAACCTACATTCCTGGAGTGACTATTGCTACAATAAATGGTTCATTTCCACCCCTTATTTATTTACAGGGATTCTCTCAATCTATTCCTATTATTTCCTCTATTTCTTCTTCTTTGCAGGTCATATCCTTTTGGAGAAAACTATTATATTTTTTGTGATCCATTCTGATAGCCCTCGTGTTTGATACAATATATCCTCATTCGTTGTGGTTTGGCCTTTTGAATGGTTTCCAACCATTTTAGCAAATGGCAGCTATCTTTCTGGATATATCCATTACTGTCAGTGAGTTTACTAAATGTCTGAGTAGCTATATTATTATCCACTATGAATACTGTGATGTTTAAAAAGAATACATGCTTAGTGCGAGTAGTGGATGTGAAGGGCAAATTAAAATATTTTTTTATTTAATTTCAAAACTGAATGAAGAATCCTGTCCCCCGGCCAAATAAAATCGCACCAACAGTAGTAAGAAACAAATGCACAAATAACATCAGTTTAGGGCAAAATAAAGATTTTTTTTTTCCCAGTAAATTCTGCGTTAGATAGGAAAGCAGAACCCAATATATATGTCTGAAAACCCAGAAAACGCATACACAATTAAAACACATCTAACATGCTGCACAAAGGGAGTCATACTGTATAAGGTGCCCATGCCAGGAATATTATGTACAAGAGAAAAAGGTAGCACACTGCAGCGCTATAGCTTGCAAACACGAAATATGAAAAATATGAAAAATGAATTGCATCATTACCTTAGAAATATGAAAAATTGAGAAGTCTTAGTGCATAAGATGGCCAAATTATGTGAGCCTGATAGCCGAGATACGAGCTATACAAGCTATAGCGCTGCAGTGTGCTACCTTTTTCTCTTGTATGTATATGAGTTGGTGACTCTAGGTTTAGCACCTGTTCACACTGAATCTATGTTTGGATGTGCCGGTCAGTTTTTTGATATGTATTCATTTACCTTCTACCTGAGCACTCCACCTGGTGGTCACAGGCTTTTTAATTACAACAGGTTCATCACCCCTCCACAGAGATGTAGATTTTAGTCTGAAGAGAGGATTCATACGTTCCCATGCAGACAGACTTTTCTAAGCGAGGATAGGCATTAGTTAGGACCTGATATACAAGAAGAGCCTTGACGTGGCTATCAGGCTCACATAATTTGGCCATCTTATGCGCTAAGACTTCTCAATTTTTCATATTTCTAAGGTAATGATGCAATTCATTTTTCATATTTTTCATATTTCGTGTTTCCAAGCTATAGCGCTGCAGTGTGCTACCTTTTTCTCTTGTATGTATATGAGTTGGTGACTCTAGGTTTACCACCTGTTCACACTGAATCTATGTTTGGATGTGCCGGTCAGTTTTTTGATATGTATTCATTTACCTTCTACCTGAGCACTCCACTTGGTGGTCACAGGCTTTTTAATTACAACAGGTTCATCACCCCTCCACAGAGATGTAGATTTTAGTCTGAAGAGAGGATTCATACGTTCCCATGCAGACAGACTTTTCTAAGCGAGGATAGGCATTAGTTAGGACCTGATATACGAGAAGAGCCTTGACGTGGCTATCAGGCTCACATAATTTGGCCATCTTATGCGCTAAGACTTCTCAATTTTTCATATTTCTAAGGTAATGATGCAATTCATTTTTCATATTTTTCATATTTCGTGTTTGCAAGCTATAGCGCTGCAGTGTGCTACCTTTTTCTCTTGTATGTATATGAGTTGGTGACTCTAGGTTTACACCTGTTCACACTGAATCTATGTTTGGATGTGCCGGTCAGTTTTTTGATAGGAATATTATGTAGGCGGAACAAAGTGGGAGCTTTTTCAGTTGGTTTTTAGCGCATCCCACAGTGTATTTAATATTTCAATTTGTTTGTTGATCTGAAGTGTGACAAACCTGCAAAAGAATAGGAAATCAGAAAGGGGGCAAACACTTTTTCACACAACTGTATGTGTAGTTTCTCCGGCAGTAGAAGGATGAATAGCTGTCTGGGCTGAAGATCGGAAACAAGTTCAATTAGTTTATACAGCAAGAGGTCTGGAGGAAAGTTGTGTTTAATAATTAGAAAAACTTCTTTCCTTCATGCCACTGTGTTCCATCACTGTGTGTCTCCTACAGATGGACTCGCAGAAAGAAATCCACCAGAGAGATGTCCTCATCCTCTGTGTCCCCAGGACTGTCCAGAGGAGAATCACAACATCCCGGAGGAACATCAGGTAGACGGCGCTGAGCCCTGTACCGGATCTGTATATGGGGGACATTTCTGATCGAGGTCATAGGTGTCACAGATTTTGGTGGTTTCTTGTATTGTGCTGATTGTTACATCTGATATATCAGGAGGAAGATCCGACTAAGAATAAAGTGAAGGATGAGACAGAAGAAGAAGAAGCGATGACGAGGAGGGATCAGCCGTGTGTGAGTGACGTGAAGGAGGAGATTCCGGTAGATGTTTCCTCAGGTATGTCATAATGTGTAATAATGACTGTCATGTGACAATGATGACCGGTGTGTGATATCGTTTGAAATCTCCAGTGCAGTGAAACTTTATCCACATCACAGCAGAAGTGTCCGGTGATGGCGCGACTGCTCCTGTACAGAGTCCAGCGGTGCACCGATGAATAATGGGGCCGCCTTCACACCTCTTCTTTATAATTTAGGAAACACATTTTTAATTTTCCTTATGTTTTTTAACCCCTTTCTTCCATCTGACGTACTATTCCATCCATGTGACCTGGGACTTAATTACCAAGGACGGAATAGTACATCATACGCGATCAACCGCCCTCACGGGGCTGCTGATCAAACATGATCGCAGCGTTCCGGTGGCATAGGGAAGCATCCAGGGAGGAGGATCCCTGCATGCTTCCCTGAGACCCTCAGAACATCATGATGTGATTGCGTTATTTCGAGGGCCTCCTCTCTGCAGGCTCCCGGATCCAAGATGGCCGCGGGGTCCTGCAGGGAGGTGGCTTGTCAGTGCCTGCTGAGAGCAGGCATCGGCAAGCATCCTGCACTGCCTGTCAGATCACGGATCTGACACAGTGCTGTGCAAACTGTCAGATCAGTGATCTGACATTAGTGATGTCCCACCCTGGGACAATGTAAAAATGTACAAAAAAAAATAAATTAACGTGTAAAAATATTTTAAAAATCCTTAAATAAATTTTAAAAAATATATACTGTATATATTTCCCCAATAAACACATTATTAAGTAAATTAAAAAAAAACAATAAAAGTACACATATTTTTGTATCGCCGCATCCGTAAGGACCCGCCCTATAAAACTCCACTAGTTAACCCCTTTAGTGAACCCCTTAAAAAAAAAAAAAACAAGGCAAAAAAACAATGCTTTATTATCATACCACCGAACAAAAAGTGGAATAACACAATCAAAAAGACGGATATAAACAAACATGGTACCGCTGAAAACGTCATCTTGTCCCGCAAAAAACAAGCTGCTATACAGCATCATTAGCGAAAAAATAAAAGTTATAGCTCTCAGAATAAAGCGATGCAAAAATAATTATTTTTTATATAATATTGTTTTTATTGTATAAAAGCGCCAAAACATAAAAAAATACAAATGAGGTATCGCCGTAATCGTACTGACCCGAAGAATAAAACTGCTTTATCAATTTTACCACACGCGGAACGGTATAAACGCCCCCCCAAAAGAAATTCATGATTTGCTTGTTTTTGTTCATTCTGCCTCCCAAAAATCGGAATAAAAAGCGATCAAAAAATGTCATGTGCCCAAAATGGTACCAATAAAAACGTCAACTCGTCCTGCAAAAAATAAGACCTCACATGACTCTGTGGGCCAAAATATGGAAAAATTATAGGTCTCAAACTATATTTTGCAATAAAAAGCGACTTTTAGCTTGTAACAGCTGCCAAACATAAAAACCCGCTATAAATAGTAAATCAAACCCCCCTCTATCACCTCCCTAGTTAGGGAAAAATAATTTAAAAAAAATGTATTTATTTTCATTTTCCCATTAGGGTTAGGATTAGGATTAAGTCTAGGGTTAGGGTTGGGATTAGGGTTAGGGGTGTGTGTTGGGGGGTTTCCACTGTTTAGGCACATCAGGGGCTCTCCAAACGTGACATGGCGCCTGATCTCAATTCCAGCCAATTTTGCGTTGAAAAAGTCAATGTCAGGAATCGAACCCAGTACCTCTTGTCCACCAGCCAGCAGCCCTACCATCTGAGCTATTCTGCTGGCTGCAAGGTTCCTTGCTGAACTCAGATACCATGGACTGTTCTTCCTGATCGGCTCCACCCAGTGTTCTCTTGATTGGCCTCTGATTGCCAATTACACACCCTATATAAACCTGGCCCTGTGGTGTGTCATTGCGAGATTATTGTGCTCCTAGCCTCTAGTCAAGCGTTTCCTGCTGCTCCCAATACCAATACCGCTCTTCTGTGAACTGACCTCGGCCTGCCCTTCTGACTTCGCTCTCCGCCTGATCCATTGCTACCAATACCGCTCTCCTGTGAACTGACCTCGGCCTGCCCTTCTGACTTCGCTCTCCGCCTGATCCATTGCTACCAATACCGCTCTCCTGTGAACTGACCTCGGCCTGCCCTTCTGACTTCGCTCTCCGCCTGATCCATTGCTACCAAACCCTCTCTGAACACCGCTGCCTTCTGACTCGCTCTCGATCATTTTACCAATACCGCCTCCTGTGACTGACCTCGCTGCCCTTCTGACTTCGCTCTCCGCCTGATCCATTGCTACCAATACCGCTCTCCTGTGAACTGACCTCGGCCTGCCATTCTGACTACGCTCTCTGCCTGATCCAGTGCTTCTAATAACGCCTTTCCAGTGTACCGACCCGGTTATCCTCTGACTACGTTACCTGCCTCTGCTTCCCTAGTGTTTGCAGTAACATCGGCTCCAACCCAGACGGGATCCTGACAGTGAAATGGCACTCCTTTCCTTCCGTGCTCTGCCATGTGCCCATACAGTGGCTCCCCACCACATATGGGGTATCAGCGTACTCAGAACAAATTGCACAATAACTTTTGGGTCCAATTTCTCCTGTTACCCTTGGGAAAATAAAAAAAAATTGGACCTGAATTAATTTTTTGTGAAAAAAAATTATATGTTCATTTTTTTTTAAACATTAAAAAAATTCCTGTGAAGCACCTGAAGGGTTAATAAATTTCTTGAATGTGGTTTTGAGCACCTTGAGGGGTGCAGTTTTTAGAATGGTATCACTTTTGGTATTTTCTATCATACAGACCCCTCAAAGTGACTTCGAATGTGATGTGGTCCCCCCCCCAAAAAAATGGTGTTATAAAAATGAGAAATTGCTGGTTAACTTTTAACCCTTATAACATCCTAACGAAAAAAAAATTTGGTTCCAAAATCGTGCTGATGTAAAGTAGACATGTGGGAAATGTTACTTATTAGGTATTTTGTGTGACATATCTCTGTGATTTAAAGGCATGAAAATTCAAAGTTGAAAAATTGCGAAATTTTCAAAATTTTTGCCAAATTTCCGCTTTTTTCAGAAATAAACGCAAGTCATATCAAATAAATTTTACCACTAACATGAAGTACAATATGTCACGAGAAAACATTGTCAGAATCAGCGGGATCCATGAAAGCGTTCCAGAGTTATAACCTCATAAAGGGACAGTGGTCAGAATTGTAAAAATTGGCCTGGTCATTAACGTTCAAACCACCCTTGGGGGTAAAGGGGTTACGACAACATTTTGGGGAAAAAATTATTTTTAATTTTCACAGCCCAATGTCTTAAAATTTTGTGAAGCACCTGTGGTTTCACAATACTCACCATACCTTATAGATAAATTCCTTGAGAGGTCTAGTTTCCAAAATGGGGTCAGTTGAGGGGGTTTCCACTGTTAAGGCACTTCAGGGCCTCTGCAAACGTGACATGGCATCCGCTACCTGTTTCAGCCAATTTTGCACTCCAAAAGTCGAATGGCTCCTTCCTTTCCGAGGCCTACCATGCACCCAAACAGTAGTTTTCCCCCAATTATACGCAGGAGAAATCGCATAATAAATTGTATGGTCCTTTTTCTCCTGTTATCTTTGTGAAAAAGCAAAATTCGGGGATAAAGCAACATTTTTGTGGGGAAAAGTAAAATTTTCGTTTTTTCCTTCCACATTGCTTTAATTTCTGTGAAGCAACCGAAGGGTTAATGAACTTCTTGAATGTGGTTTGGCGTACTTTGAGGGGTGCAGTTTTTCAAATGGTGTCACTTTGTTTTTTTTTCTGTCACATAGGCCCCTCAAAGTCACTTCAAACATGATGTGGTCCCTAAAACAAAAAATTGGTTTTGTAACTTTTGTTGTAAAAGTGATAAATCACTGATAAAATGTTAAGCCTTATAACGTCCTAATAAAAAAAATTAGGTTTTCTAAATGTTGCTGATGTAAAGCAGACATGTGTGAAATGTTAGTTATACCACCAAAAATAGTTATTAAATATCTGGTTTAAGGGCATAGAAATTCAAAGTTTGAAAACTGCGAAATACTCAAATTTTTTGGGTAAAATTTTTGATATTGTCATAAATAAACGCAAATAATAATGACCAAAATTTAACATGAAGTACAATGTATCACAAATGCAGTCTCAGAATCAGTGGGATGTGTGGAAGCTCCAGAGTTATTACCGCATAAAGTGACAGTGGTCAGAATTGTAAAATGAGGCCGGCTATTAACGTACAAAGTGGCTTGATCCTGAAGGGGTTAATGTGCCTTCAGTGCTATTGCAGGCTTCTAAGGTTTCCTATCATGCCCTTAGGCTTTCTGTGGAAATGATTATGGTGGCTGGAGCTCGGTGGCTGGAGCTCGACTGCTCCTGGATGTAGTGCCACCTTTCTGATTAGTCGATCTCATTAGCATGTGGTACTGAAATATTAAAGCTCCATTTTTAATTGCATGTACACTTATCTACGCTAAGGGCATGATAGGAAGCTTGCTACTAGAGTGAAATGTCACTGGTGGTACATTAGGGGGGTAATTCCTGATGACCGGTTTCCTGTTTATTTATCTAATCTCTGCCACCCCTGACTTGTGCCAATGTCACCAGTATATAAGTGTTATTCACTTTACCTGTCATTGTGATAATGTTATGGCTTGTAGTTGTCTTCCTACAGTGCCTACAAGTAGTATTCAACCCCCTGCAGATTTAGCTGGTTTGATAAGATGCAAATAAGTTAGAGCCTTCAAACTGCAAATGAGAGTAGGATTTATTAACAGAAGCATAAATCTTACAAAACAAAAAGTTATGTTGCTCAGTTGAATTTTAATAAATTTTAAACATAAAAGTGTGGGTCAATTATTATACAACCCCTATGTTTAATATTTCGTGGAATAACCCTTGTTTGCAATTACAGCTAATAATCGTCTTTTATAAGACCTGATCAGGCCGGCACAGGTCTGTGGAGTTATCTTGGCCCACTCCTCCATGCAGATCTTCTCCAAGTTATCTAGGTTCTTTGGGTGTCTCATGTGGACTTTAATCTTGAGCTCCTTCCACAAGTTATCAATTGGGTTAAGGTCAGGAGACTGACTAGGCCACTCCAACACCTTGACTTTTTCCCTCTTGAACCAGGCCTTGGTTTTCTTGGCTGTGTGCTTTGGGTCGTTGTCTTGTTGGAAGATGAAATTACGACCCATCTTAAGATCCTTGATGGAGGAGCGGAGGTTCTTGGCCAAAATCTCCAGGTAGGCCGTGATATCCATCCTCCCATGGATGCGGACCAGATGGCCAGGCCCCTTGGCTGAGAAACAGCCCCACAGCATGATGCTGCCACCACCATGCTTGACTGTAGGGATGGTATTCTTGGGGTCGTATGCAGTGCCATCCAGTCTCCAAACGTCACGTGTGTGGTTGGCACCAAAGATCTCGATCTTGGTCTCATCAGACCATAGAACCTTGAACCAGTCTGTCTCAGAGTCCTCCAAGTGATCATGAGCAAACTGTAGACGAGCCTTGACATGACGCTTTGAAAGTAAAGGTACCTTACGGGCTCGTCTGGAACGGAGACCATTGCGGTGGAGTACGTTACTTATGGTATTGACTGAAACCAATGTCCCCACTGCCATGAGATCTTCCCGGAGCTCCTTCCTTGTTGTTCTTGGGTTAGCCTTGACTCTTCGGACAAGCCTGGCCTCGGCACGGGAGGAAACTTTCAAAGGCTGTCCAGGCCGTGGAAGGCTCATAAGCCTTCCACTTACGGATGATGCTCCCAACAGTGGAGACAGGTAGGGCCAACTCCTTGGAAAGGGTTTTGTACCCCTTGCCAGCCTTGTGACCCTCCACGATCTTGTCTCTGATGGCCTTGGAATGCTCCTTTGTCTTTCCCATGTTGACCATGTATGAGTGCTGTTCACAAGTTTGGGGAGGGTCTTAAATAGAAAAGGCTGGCAAAAGAGATCATTAATCCACACATGTGAAGCTCATTATTCCTGGTGCCTGAACTACTTCTTAATACTTTAGGGGGACCAAACAGAATTCTTGTGGTTTGAGGGGTTGAATAATAAATGACACTCTGAATTAACTTTTAACGTTTTTTTTAAAAAAAAAAATTAAAACAAAATTTTTTGCTGCAGTGCATTTCCCACTTCCAGGCTGATCTACAGTACAAATGTCACAATGCCAAGTTAATTCCGCATGTGTCAACCAGCTAAATCTGCAGGGGGTTGAACACTACTTGTAGGCACTGTAATTACTGGTACTGATGAGGGTCTTCATTGTGACAGAAGAGGAAGGGATGGGTGGGCACCGCTGAGAATATGAATTATCTATAAGAGGTGCTACAAACATGCGCTGAGGATCAAGAACTGCAAAGAAGTAAAGAAACGCAAAATAAATGGTGCACACTCAGAAATAACAAAAGTGAAAAAGCTTTATTGGTAAACAAAAGTGCAAGAAAAAAAATTAAAACCAACAGACATGAGGAAGCTCACAATAAGAGCATCCAAAAGCAGACAAAGTGGGACAAATAATCCCAGTGGGGACTCAAAAGAGGCAAAATGCTTAGTACAAATGTGATAGAATGTAACTACAAATACAGAGCAACACGAACGCACAGTGTCAAATACAGATGTACCAATACAGAACAGAGTGAAATAATATAGAATAATTATAGGTACAGTAGGATGCACATGCTCAAATCATGCAGAAAAACAAATGTTAAGGACAGTATCAAGTAAATGCCTTATAAAACCTGCTCAATGATGCCACAAGGTGCCAGAGGATATAAAGTGTGGTACATGCATCACATCGCTCTGCTACCATAGCATACAAAGTGAATTAAATGAGCAGCTAGTAAAAGAACATGAATATTAAGCCATACTTAATGATGACACGCAGATCTACTGTCACGACGTATAACAGATATATTCTATGATAGTAACATATATCTAATGTGACAACATTCTATATTTCATATAATAGAAAATATCAACATGTATACATAGTATCTGCCAGCATTGTCTTACCTGACATCATATCCTATGTATTGTGGGTCTATACTGTATACGTGTCACGCTGTCTCAGGATAGAGGTAGACCGGGGTCTATGCTGACCCTAAACTGGGGTCCTGACTAGTCCCTCTACCTGGAGGTACTGTTAATGGTACAGAGGTCCAGGCCGCCAGCGTAACCCTGTCTCCTGTAGATCCCTGACCACTGTAATCTAGTCCTGAGAAGGACCCTGATTACCACCACAGTGAATGGGCAGGTCACAGCTTACACACAGTCTAAGACAAACGAGACAGACAAGGGGTAAAGAAAATACAGCCTTGCATACAAAACTTCCACTACAGAGGAACACAAAAGGTTAAGGAGATAAACAATAAGCGAGGAGAGGAAAAACCACAACAGGCACTCTTAGCTTAAGTCTTCTCAGAAACGATCCGCTCTGCTGGTCTGAATGAATGCTTTCACCGACAACTTCCCTAGCAGACTAGCAGGTATATGAAGGAAGCTAATTAACAACACATTAATTGCAGCTGGGCGAGGCTGGTCAGTCCAGCACCGAGAGAGAAAGAATTAACTCCCTCAGTGCCGAAAAACACCCAGCACCAGAAACTCAGCTGTGCGAAGTCAGGGTGTGCAATCGCGACGATCTTCGCAGCGACACACCCGTGACAGTACCCCCCCTTCTACGAGGGGCCTCTGGACCCTCAGGGCCTGGTTTATCTGGGTGAGTAGAGTGGAAGGCCCGAACCAATCGGTCTGCGTTAATATCCGACGCAGAAACCCACATCCTCTCCTCAGGACCATACCCCCTCCAATGAACAAGGTACTGAAGGGACCGGCGATTCAGACGTGAGTCAATGATCTTCGACACCTGAAACTCCAAATTACCATTGACCACCACAGGAGGAGGAGGTAGAGGTGACGGTATAACTGGTGCCACGTACCTCTTAAGCAACGATTTGTGGAACACATTGTGGATTTTAAACGTAGGAGGGAGGTCAAGACGGAAAGCCACCGGATTAATTATCGAACTGATCCTGTATGGCCCGATGAATCTGGGACCGAGTTTCCAGGAGGGAACCTTAAGTTTTATATTCTTGGTAGACAACCATACCAGATCGTTCACACTAAGGTCCGGACCAGACACTCTCCTCCTATCAGCCATACGTTTGTATCGGTTCCCCATAGTGCTCAGATTATTAAGCACTCCTCTCCACACTGAAGCAAGTGACGACGAAAATCGTTCCTCCTCAGGAACCCCAGAAGAGCCCCCCCCATTGAAAGTACAAAACTGGGGGTGAAAACCATATGCCCCAAAAAACGGGGACTTACCAGTGGACTCGCTCCGCCTATTGTTAAGAGCGAACTCTGCCAGAGGCAAGAAAGAAGACCAGTCCTCTTGGTTCTCTGAGACAAAACACCGGAGATATGTCTCTAAGCTCTGATTCAGACGCTCTGTCTGACCATTGGTCTGCAGATGAAAAGCCGAAGAAAATGACAACTGCATCCCCCGACGAGAACAAAATGCCTTCCAGAATTTGGACACAAACTGAGACCCCCGATCCGACACCACATCGGAAGGCAACCCGTGAAGTCTCACAATCTCCCCAATGAACACCTGCGCCAGAGTTTTAGCATTAGGAAGAGCAGGAAGAGCAATAAAATGTGCCATTTACTGAACCTGTCAACTACCACTAGTATGACAGTTTTACCTGAAGACGGAGGGAGGTCCGTAATGAAGTCCAAGACAGATGGGTCCATGGACGCTCCGGGATTTTCAACGGTAAAAGGGCCCCAGACGGACGGGTATGTGGGGTCTTAGAGCGGCACATACCCCACAGGACGCGCAAAAGTTACCACCTCTTTATTTAAGTTAGGCCACCAAAACCGGCGTGAAAGGAGATCCACAGTTGCTTTACTCCCTGGGTGTCCTGCCAAAGCAGAATTATGATGTGCCTCGATAACCTTTTGTCTTAACTGATCTGGAACAAACAGTTTCCCTGGAGGTCCTACAGGGGCGTCCCCCTGAGCCTCCAATACCTCCTCCTCAAGCTCAGAGCATACAGCCGACACCACAACTCCCTCCTGAAGAATAGGAACCGGGTCATCCGTCTTCCCGGCCCCCGGGAAACTACGAGATAAGGCATCAGCCTTTACATTTTTTGACCCAGGACGATATGTGACGACAAAATTAAACCTGGTAAAAAACAACGACCATCTAGCTTGTCTGGAATTCAGACGTTTTGCAGACTCTAAATACAGCAGGTTCTTGTGATCAGTAATGACGGTGACCGGTGGACTTCCCCCTCCAAAAAGTGACGCCACTCTTCAAAAGCCAACTTAATGGCCAAGAGTTTCCTATTGCCGACATCATAATTCCTCTCGGCGGACGACAATTTTTTAGAGAAGAAAGCGCACGGATGCCATTTACCAGGGGACGGACCTTGAGATAATACCGCACCCACTCCTACGTCAGATGCGTCTACCTCCACAATGAACGGTTGTGATGCATCAGGTTGAATGAGTACAGGTGCTGAAGCAAAACATTTTTTCAAGGAGGAAAATGCTTGACAAGCTTTGTCAGACCACCTAGAAAAATCTGTCCCTTTTTTTTGTCATGTCAGTGAGGGGTTTGACAACGGATGAGAAATTACGAATAAATTTCCGGTAGTAGTTAGCAAACCCCAGGAAACGCTGCAGTGCCTTAAGATCCTCTGGCCGATCCCACTCAAGCACTGCCTTCACTTTCCCAGGGTCCATACGGAAACCGGAAGCTGACACCAGGAATCCTAAAAACTGAAGTTCCTGTACGGCGAATACACACTTCTCCCATTTGGCGTACAGTTTATTGTCTCGCAAGATCTGCAACACCTGTCTCACATGCTCCTGATGAGACACAAGATCCGGCGAGTAAATTAAGATGTCATCAAGATAAATGACAACAAACTGTCCCACTAGGTGGCGAAAGATGTCATTAACAAAATGTTGAAACACCGCCGGGGCAGTAGTCAGACCGAAAGGCATGACAAGGTTCTCATAATGTCCCTCCGGAGTGTTAAACGCCGTCTTCCACTCATCCCCCTCCTTTATCCTAATCAGATTATACGCCCCCCTGAGATCCAACTTAGAGAACCATTTGGCACCCACAATCTGATTGAAGAGATCAGGAATAAGTGGGAGCGGATACGGATCTCGGACCGTAATCCGATTAAGCTCACGGAAATCCAGGCAAGGGCGTAGGCCTCCATCTTTTTTCTTCACAAAGAAGAACCCCGCGGCCACTGGGGAAGATGAAAGTCTAATATGCCCCTTGGCCAGACTTTCCGAAATATAATCCTTCATAGCTTGCCTCTCAGGACCAGAAAGGTTATATAACCTAGATTTAGGTAACTTAGCATCAGGAAGCAATTTTATAGCACAGTCATACGCGCGATGAGGAGGTAATTCTTGACACCCTTCCTCTGAAAACACATCCTCAAAGTCCTCCAGAAAAGGAGGTAAGGTTCTAGGCACGACCGCCCCGATGACCGTGTTCATGCAGTTACTATTGCAAAATTCACCCCACTGGCTTATCTCTCTGGTTTGCCAATTAATAACTGGGTTATGTTTAGTTAACCAAGGAAGTCCCAACACAATAGGAGTGGGAAGACCCTCCAACACATAACAAGACAATAGTTCTTTATGTATTGCCCCCACTCGAAGGTCTATGTTATGCACGGCTTGCACAAAGCTACCTTGACCGAGAGGCCTGGCGTCAATAGAGAATATAGGGATAGGTTTGGCCAATACACTCAGTTGCATACCTTGCACCTGGGCAAACCGAGCGTCCACCAGATTAGCCGCGGCCCCACTATCCAGAAGAACAGAAATCCTTTCAGTTCTCGTACCTACCACCACCTCCGCTGGTACGAGAAACTGAGACGGACTTGGGGACGAAATACATACTCCCAGATTGTCGTCCACCACACAACCTGGATCAACAGTTTTCCGGCGACTCCTTGCTTAGCAAAGTACGGGATGGACACCCCCCAAAAAAATGTCCCTTTCTCCCGCAGAAGAAACACTTTCCTGTCTGGCGGCGCACCGCCAATCCCCTCCCACGAAACGATGTCCCTCCTAACTGCATAGGCTCCTCAGAACAAACCAGGGGAACCTCAATATAAGGGACTATAGTAGAAGGTGGAGTCATCACCGGGGGCGGAGTTATCTCGCACCTCTCCCGAAGCCGTCTATCAATGCGAATAGCAAGGGCCATAGCGGCCTCCAGTGACGGGGGAGAATCATACTGAGCCAACACATCTTTTAATTTGTCAGATAATCCTTGACAAAACTGGCTCCTAAGAGCTGGGTCATTCCACTGAGTATCTGTGGCCCATCTACGGAACTCAGAAGAAAATTCCTCCGCCGACGATCTCCCTGCTGTATCTTACGTAACTTCGTTTCAGCAAGGGAGACCCGATCCGTCATCATATACCAGACCCAGGCTGTAAAAAATCGATCTACTGACTGGAGAGCCGGGGAGTCCGGAGGAAGAGAGAACGCCCAGGATTGAGGGTCCCCTTGTAAGAGCGAGATGACAATTCCCACCCTCTGATCTTCACTCCCCGAAGACCGAGGCCGTAGCCGAAAATATAATTTACATGCCTCCCGGAAGGTAAAATATTTGTCCCGCCCACCAGTGAACCTGACCGGGAGAGCTACTTTAGGTTCAGATCTGGTTTGCTCCCGGGGGTACAAAACCTTGGACTTAACGTCCGTCAGCTCCATGGACAAACTCTGCAACTGCTGAGCTAACTGGGCTACTGGATCCATGGTAGCTGGGAGAATCTTTAGTGTGGTCGGTGAAAATGTCACGACATATAACAGATATATTCTATGATAGTAACATATATCTAATGTGACAACATTCTATATTTCATATAATAGAAAATATCAACATGTATACATAGTATCTGCCAGCATTGTCTTACCTGACATCATATCCTATGTATTGTGGGTCTATACTGTATACGTGTCACGCTGTCTCAGGATAGAGGTAGACCGGGGTCTATGCTGACCCTAAACTGGGGTCCTGACTAGTCCCTCTACCTGGAGGTACTGTTAATGGTACAGAGGTCCAGGCCGCCAGCGTAACCCTGTCTCCTGTAGATCCCTGACCACTGTAATCTAGTCCTGAGAAGGACCCTGATTACCACCACAGTGAATGGGCAGGTCACAGCTTACACACAGTCTAAGACAAACGAGACAGACAAGGGTAAAGAAAATACAGCCTTGCATACAAAACTTCCACTACAGAGGAACACAAAAGGTTAAGGAGATAAACAATAAGCGAGGAGAGGAAAAACCACAACAGGCACTCTTAGCTTAAGTCTTCTCAGAAACGATCCGCTCTGCTGGTCTGAATGAATGCTTTCACCGACAACTTCCCCAGCAGACTAGCAGGTATATGAAGGAAGCTAATTAACAACACATTAATTGCAGCTGGGCGAGGCTGGTCAGTCCAGCACCGAGAGAGAAAGAATTAACTCCCTCAGTGCCGAAAAACACCCAGCACCAGAAACTCAGCTGTGCGAAGTCAGGGTGTGCAATCGCGACGATCTTCGCCGCGACACACCCGTGACATCTACCTATCTGGACCTGACCTCATCTCCCTACTGACCAAAATCCCACAGTGTCTGTCTGCTATCTCAGCCTTCTTTTCTGCTCGCTTTCTCAAAATGAACATGGACAAAACAGAATTCATCATCTTTCCCCCACCTCATTCTTCCCCTCCACCAGACCTATCCATCTATGTCAATGGCTGCTCGCTTTCCCCAGTCCCGCATGCTCGGTGCCTTGGGGTGATCCTCGACTCTGCCCTCTCTTTCAAACCACATATCCAAGCCCACATATCCAAATCAAAAATATTTCCCGGATCCGCTCATTCCTCAACCATGAAACCACAAAAACACTAGTGCACGCCCTTATCATCTCCCGCCTCGACTACTGCAACCTCCTACTGTCTGGCCTCCCCTCTGGCACACTCCAGTCCATCCTACACTCTGCTGCCCGACTAATCCACCTGTCTCCCCGCTATTCCCCAGCCTCCCCCTATGCCAGGCCCTTCACTGGCTTCCTATTGCCCAGAGGCTTCAGTTCAAAACCCTAACCATGACATACAAAGCCATCCACAACCTTTCTCCTCCATACATCTGTGACATGGTCTCCTGCTACCTACCCACACTCAACCTTTGATCCTCTCAAGATCTCCTTCTCGACTCCCCCCTCATCCCTTCTTCCCACAACCGCATACAAGACTTCTCCCGGGCTTCCCCCATGCTCTGGAACTCCCTGCCGCAAAACATCAGACTTTCACCAACAACGGAAACCTTCAAGAAGAACCTGAAGACCCACCTGTTCAGACAAGCCTACAGCCTACAATGATCCTCAGTCTACTGAACCA
>JARQOD010008129.1:0-36753 GCA_033576555.1 Oophaga sylvatica
GAACACTCCCCAAAACCCAAGACATCCACTCCCCCAATAAACCCCATCAGACATCACTCCCCCCATAACCTCATCACCATCCTCCCATAACCCCACACCACTCCCCCCATAAACCCCATCAGACATCCCCCTCAGAATCCAACATCCACTCCCCTAAACCCCACAGACATCCCCCCATAAACCCCATCAGACATCACTCCCCCCCATAAACCTCATCAGACCACTCCCCCATAAACCCCCATCAGACATCCACTCCCCCCCATAACCCAACATCACTCCCACCTAAACCCCATCAGACATCTCCACTCACCCCCATAAACCCCCATCAGACATCCCTCCCCCATAAACCCCATCAGACATCCACTCCCCCCATAAACCCCATCAGACACCACTCCCCCCATAAACCCCCATCAGACATCCACTCCCCCATAAACCCCATCAGACATCCACTCCCCCATAAACCCCCAAACATCCACTCCCCCATAAACCCCCAGACATCCACTCCCCCATAAACCCCCATCAGACATCCACTCCCCCATAAACCCCCATCACATCCACCCCCCCCTAAACCCATCAACTCCACTCCCCCCATCAACCCCATCCTCCAAAACCCCCAAACCCCTCCATCCACCCCCATAAACCCCCATCAGACATCCACTCCCCCCAAACCCCATCAGACATCCACTCCCCCCCATAAACCCCATCAGACATCCACCCCCATAAACCCCCATCAGACATCCACTCCCCCCAACCATAAACCCACTCCACATCACCCCCCATCAAACCCCATAACATCACATCATCCCCCCATAACCCCATCAGACATCACTCCCCCCATAAACCCCATCACATCACTCCCCCCCATAAACCCCCATCAGACATCCATCCCCCTCCATAAACCCCATCAGACATCCACTCCCCCCCATAACCCCTCAACTCCCCAACCCCAAACCCATCGACATCCACCCCCCATAAACCCTCATCAGACATCCCTACCCCCCATAAACCCCCATCCACTCCCCCCATAACCCCATCAACTACTCCCTCCAACCCCAAACACACTCCATCCATCACCCATAACCCCATCAACATCCCCCCATAAACCCATCACATCCACCCCATAACCCCCATCAGACATCCACTCCCCCCATAAACCACCATCATCACCATACCCCCTCGACATACCCATAAACCCCATAACATCAACCCCCCAAAACCCCATCAGACATCCACCCCCAAACCTCATAAACCCACTCCCATAACCCATCCCCCCCATAAACCCCATCAGACATCCACTCCCCCCCATAAACCCCCATCAGACATCCACTCCCCCCATAAACCCCATCAGAATCCATCCCCCCCATAAACCCCCATCAACATCCACTCCCCCCATAAACCCCATCACAACCACCCCCATAAACCCCCATCAGACATCCACTCCCCCAAACCCATAGACATCCACTCCCCCCATAAAACCCCATCAACATCACCCCCAACCCCCATCAGACATCCACCCCCCCATCAGACATCCCCCCCCCCATCACATCCACCATACCCCCATCAGACATCCACCCCCCCATACACATCCACATCCCCCCATAAACCCCCACTCAACATCCCCTCCCCCCATCAAACCCCATACCCATCAGACATCCACTCCCCAACCCCAAAACCCCCCACAGACATCCACTCCCCCATAAACCCCCATCAACACCCTCCCCCCATAAACCCCCATCAGACTCCACTCCCCCTCATAAACCCATCAGACATCCCTCCACCATAAACCCCCCATCAACCCTCTCACATCCCACTCCACAAACCCCCATCGACATCACTCCCCCCCATAAACCCCCATCAGACATCCCCATCCCTCAATAACCCCCCATCAGACATCCACTCCCCCATAACTCCATCAGACACACTCCCCCCATAAACCCCCATCAGACATCCACTCCCCCCATAAACCCCATCAACATCCACTCCCCCCCATAACCCCCATCAGACATCCACTCCCCCCATAAACCCCCCTCAGACATCCACTCCCCCCATAAACCCCCATCAGACATCCACTCCCCCCATAAACCCCCATCAG
This sequence comes from Oophaga sylvatica, assembly GCA_033576555.1. Lineage (NCBI taxonomy): Eukaryota > Metazoa > Chordata > Amphibia > Anura > Dendrobatidae > Oophaga > Oophaga sylvatica. Next base: position 2,093 of record JARQOD010008129.1, read on the forward strand.
ACATCCACTCCCCCCCATAAACACCCACTCCCATAACCCCCCACAAAACTCCCCCCAGACCTCCCAATCTCCCCCCATAAACCCCATCAGACATCCACTCCCCCCAAAACCCCATCAGACATCCACTCCCCCCCATAAACCCACCACCTAAACTCCCCATCCATCCCCTCAGAAACCCCCATCGACATCCACTCCCCCATAAACCCCATCAGACATCACATCCCCCTAACCCCTCAAACCCCACAAACCACTCCACCCACTACCCCCCATCAGACATCCATCCCCCTAACCCATCAGACATCCACTCCCCCCATAAACCCCTCATCAGACTCCACCTCCCCATCAGACATCCACCCCCATCACAGACATCCACTCCCCCCCATCAGACATCCACTCCCCTCCATAAACCCCATCAGACATCCACTCCCCCCATAAACCCCCATCAGACATCCACTCCCCCCATAAACCCCCATCAGACATCCACTCCCCCCATAAACCCCCATCAGACATCCACTCCCCCCATAAACCCCATCAGACATCCACTCCCCCCATAAACCCCCATCAGACATCCACTCCCCCATAAACCCCCATCAGACATCCACTCCCCCCATAAACCCCCATCAGACATCCACTCCCCCCATAAACCCCCATCAGACATCCACTCCCCCATAAACCCCCATCAGACATCCACTCCCCCCATAAACCCCCATCAGACATCCACTCCCCCATAAACCCCCATCAGACATCCATCTCCCCCATAAACCCCCATCAGACATCCACTCTCCCAACCCCATCAGACATCCCACTCCCCCATCCCCATCAGACATCCACTCCCCCATCAGACATCCACTCCCCTCAGAATAAACCCCCATTCGTCCCCTCACACCCCACTACACCGCACTACACAGCCCCCAGTAATCCACCCGGAAATGAATAAATCCTCCTCGGTGTCACTGAGGACTCTGACCTCTGACCTCCCTCCTGCAGCCACAGACGCCGGCATCAGACTGCAGAGACCAGTGTCAGACCACCCCCTCCGGGATGACACGCCTCCGGAAATGACGTCACACCCGGAAGGAGCACAGACAGTCTAGCATTTCCCGGCCGGTGAGGGACAGTGGTAAGAGGCGTCTCCGGGTCCCTGCAGCACGTGGGATAAGGGACTACACTTCCCAGCATGCCTACACAGCCTGCACTCCTAGCCCTGGTGCTGTTAGGGCATGCTGGGAAGTGTAGTCCCTCCGCAGCTGCCGGTATACAGAGCCCTTATCCCAGTGCTGCAGGGCTGGGATCTGTAGTGAGTGACGTTCCGCGGCCCCACATGTTATCAGAGCCCTCCCCCACCTCCTGTCATCTGCCCCATCATCCGGAGAAGGAAGGAATTCTCTAGGGAGCAGGGGGAAGAGATTAACGGCGCACACTGCCCTGACTGACCCCTCTCCACACTGCCCTCTCCTGACTGACCCCTCTCCCCACACTGCCCTTTCCCCTGACTGACCCCTCTCCCCACACTGCCCTCTCCCCTGACTGACCCCTCTCCTCACACTGCCCTCTCCCCACACTGAACCCTCTCCCCACACTGCCCTCTCCCCTGACTGACCCCTCTCCCCACACTGCCCTCTCCCCACACTGCCCTCTCCCTGACTGACCCCTCTCCCCACACTGCACTCTCCCCTGACTGACCCCTCCCCACACTGCCCTCTCCTGACTGACCCCTCTCCCCACACTGCCCTCTCTCCTGACTGACCCCTCTCCTCACACCGCCCTCCCCTGACTGACCCCTCTCCCCACACTGCCCTCTCCCCTGACTGACCCCTCTCCTCACACTGCCCTCTCCCCTGACTGACCCCTCTCCCCTGACTGACCCCTCTCCCCACACTGCCCTCTCCCCACACTGCCCTCTCCCCACACTGCCCTCTCCCCTGACTGACCCTCTCCACACTGCCCTCGCCCCTGACTGACCCCTCTCCCCACACTGCCCTCTCCCTAACTGACCCCTCTCCTCACACTGCCCTCTCCCCTGACTGACCCCTCCCCTGACTGACCCCTCTCCCCACACTGCCCTCTCCCCTGACTGACCACTCTCCCCACACTGCTCTCTCCCCTGACTGCCCCCTCTCCCCTGTGACTGCCCTCTCCCCTGACTGACCCTCTCCTCACACTGCCCTCTCCCACTGACCCTGCCCCATCCTCCCCTGACTGACCCCTCTCACACCCCCCTGACTGACCCCTCTCCACCTCCCTCCTGACTGACCCTCTCCTCACCTCCCTTCCTGACTGACCCTCTCCCACACTGCCCACTGACCCTCTCCACACTGCTCCCTGACTGACCCCTCTCCTCCACACTGCCCTCTCCCCTGACTACCCCCTCCCTGCCCTCCCACACTGCCCTCTCCCCTGACTGACCCTCTCCTCACACTGCCCTCTCCCCTGACTGACCCCTCTCCTCACACTGCCCTCTCCCCTGACTGACCCCTCTCCCCACACTGCCCTCTTCCCCTGACTGACCCCTTCTCCCCCCCTGACTGACCTCCCATCTCCCCTGACTGACCCTCTCCCCTGATCTGACCCCTTTCCTCACACTGCCCTCTCCCCTGACTGACCCCTCTCTCCAACATTGCCCTCTCCCCTGACTGACCCCTCTCCTCACACTGCCCTCTCCCCTGACTGACCCCTTTCCTCACACTGCCCTCTCCCCTGACTGACCCCTTTCCTCACACTGCCCTCCCCTGACTGACCCCTCTCCTCACACTGCCCTCTCCCCTGACTGACCCTCTCTCCCACACTGCCCTCTCCCCTGACTGACCCCTCTCCCCACACTGACCTCTCCCCTGACTGACCTCTCCCCTGACTGACCCCCTCTCTCCACACTGCCCTCTCCCTGACTGACCCCTCTCCCACACTGCCCTTTCCCCTGACTGACCTCTCTCCCCTGACTGACCTCTCTCCCCTGACTGACCTCTCTCCCCTTACTGACCCTCTCCCCTGACTGACACCTCTCCCACTCTGCCCTCTCCCCTGACTGACTCCTCTCCCCACTCTCTCCTCTCCCCTGACTGACTCCTCTCCCCACACTGCCCTCTCTCCCCACACTGCCCTCTCCCCTGACTGACCCCTCTCCTCACACTGCCCTCTCCCCTGACTGACCCCTCTCCTCACACTGCCCTCTCCCTACACTGCCCTCTCCCCTGACTGACACCTCTCCCCCACACTGCCCTCTCCCCTGACTGGACCCCTCCCCACACTGCCCTCTCCCCTGACTGACCCCTATCCCCACACTGCCCTCTCCCCTGACTGACCCCTCTCCCCACACTGCCCTCTCCCCTGACTGACCCCTCTCCCCACACTGCCCTCTCCCCTGTGACCTGATAACCCCTCTCCCCACACTGCCCTCTCCCCTGACTGACCCCTCTCCCCTGACTGACCTCTCTCCCCACACTGCCCTCTCCCCTGACTGACCCGTCTCCCCACACTGTCCTCTCCCCTGACTGTCCCCTCCCCCCACACTGGCCTCCCCTGACTGACCCCTCTCCCCACACTGCCCTCTCCCCTGACTGACCCCTCTCCCCACACTGCCCTCTCCCCACATTGGCTTCTCCCCTGACTGACCCCTCTCCCCACACTGCCCTCTCCCCACTTCCCTCTCTCCTGACTGACCCCTCTCCTCACACTGCCTCTCCCCTGACTGACCCCTCTCCCTACACTGCCCTCTCCCCTGACTGACCCCTCTCCCCACACTGCCCTGACTGACCCCTCTCCCCACACTGCCCTGACTGACACCTCTCCCCACACTGCCATGACTGACACCTTTCCCCACACTGCCATGACTGACCCCTCTCCCTACACTGCCCTCTCCCGACTGACCCCTCTCCCCACACTGCCCTGACTGACCCCTCTCCCCACACTGCCCTGACTGACCCCTCTCCCACACTGCCCTGACTGACCCCTCTCCCCACACTGCCATGACTGACACCTTTCCCACACTGCCATGACTGACCCCTCTCCCCTGACTGACCCCTCTCCACTGACTGACCCCCTACCCACACAGCCCTCTCCCGTGACTGACCCCTCTCCCCACACTGACCTCCTCTGAATGATCCCTCTCCCCACACTGCCTCTCCCCTGACTGACCCCTCTCTCCACACTTCCCTCTCCCCTGAATGACCCCTCTCCCCACACTGCCTCTCCCCACACTGCCCTCTCCCCACACTGCCCTCTACCCTGACTGACACCCTCTCCCCACACTGGCCTCTGCCTTCTTCTATCCTTGCGGATTCTCACAGCTGTCCTCTGTCTCGCCGCTGATTGGCTGCAGCAGGTCACATGGCCTTTTCTCAGGCTGTCATTCCCACAGCAGACAGTAGAGGGCGGCAGTGACAGATTCCTCTTACACCAGTGGGGGGGCGCTTATAGCGGCTCAGTGATTCTCTCCAGACAACACAGGGCTCTGCTGGATCTTCTGGATGAAGTCTTGGAGGAAGGTCTCAGGGCCGGAGCCTTTACTGCGGTGTCACTCTGTGATCTGTCCCCTCCCATTTGGCGGTATTCACATTTCCTGCTTTTGTGCCTCCTCAGAAAGGCGACACTGGCAGAATGAGGTCAGACGCAGCACAGAGGCCTCTGTCCGCCTTAATAACCTTTCACAGCTGGGGATGAATCCGATTTTTAGGGCTTCAGACAGAAGGTCCTGATGACAAATGACGTTTGGTGACAGCACAGTGTGAATAGCGCCTGAGGGCGGCTGACGCTGCGTTGTGTCCGGTACAGTGGAAACGTAACGGTTTTCATTGTCACGACGGTAAAAGTGTCACTTTAAGCTGATAAACGTGTGCGCTACATGGTGACAGTGTGACAGATTCCCGGATGCAGTGACGGCAGGAGGCAGAACAAGAGGAGACACATTTATTACCAGAGTGTGACTCCGCGCAGGGAGATTAAGGGGTATTGTAGAGGTAGAGGGGGAATAAACGAGAGGGCGAAATACAGGAACAATGGAAAACCATAAGGCGACTGTTTATAAGGGATTTACCAGTCCGTCGTCTTCTGGAGCGTGGGGTCCCAGGTTCCAACTATGGCGCCTTAGAAACTGGCGCGTGATGTATCCGGAGTCTTCCTGAAGAGGTTCTGGATGCGGCTCCTTACGGCGGGGACGAGTCCTTGTTGCACCGCGCGGGGACCTATTTCTGGGCACGTGCGGGATGTAGAGTAGTCTATGTCACTGACCAAGCGTAACTCAGCAGGGCAGAAAGTCACGGGCGAACTGGAGCGCAGCTCTGTGCAAGTCACCCGGTCAGTCTCAGGTGGTAGGCGTGCAGCAATAACCGGCCTGGAGTGTCTGGCACCACGGCGTGTCGGAGCCAGCAGACGGTATGAAGGTCTCAGCTCACTGTCACTGTACGCAGCCAAGGAGGGTCTGTAGCGCGGGCCTGAACCATCATGTAGCCCTGAGGACGGAGCGCCCCACTTTTCCTGCTGCGCACGCTGTCTTCCCACCAAGAGTCCTCCTCTCCAGCGCTTTCTTATCTCAGCCCTGCCCTCTGCTGTCAGGTGAAAATGTCGGTCCTCGTTTGAAAGGCTTCCTCCAGACAACAATGGTGATAGCCCCGACAGTTCTGGAACAGGCACAAGAGCGGTACCTCCCTCCGGGGCATCTTCCTACACTCCCCTTCTTTCGCTCACCATTCCACGGGCGAGATTTCTTGCAGGATGCGTTGACATTCTCCTATTCCTTGTACGATTTGGTGCCAGACAAATCGATCTTGATTGTATCTGGTAGGGGGTATTCCGGCCGTCGCCCGTTCTGAGTGCCGTAAGTCAGAAGGAGTAACCGAATCAGGCTGTGTAGTGGAGTCAGGTTGCCCAGGTGAGGGCAGGGACTTGTCTGTTTCTAGTGGCTCAGCTGCTGCTGGTGTGTCCGGTACAAGCTCTCCTCTCAGGCCTGTAGAAGGTGATTCAGGGCCTTCACAACAGCAACTGGAGTGGGCACCTCAAGATCTCCTTGCCCTTCTTTCATTTGATCAGGATCTCTTGATAAACAGGGCCGCAGCATATTCTGGTGAACTACTCTGGTGGGGGCATTTTCTTCTTCTTCGGTTGAACTTCGTAAACGGGCCTCTCCGAGTCGATTCTCCACTTCACATGGTACGGGGTCTTCTCCCACCGGTGCTCCAGCTTGTCTTTAGGATGTTTATCCCGTACCAACACACAATCTCCATACTGGAAAGCTGTCCCACTCTGGGAAGTTTTCTCTGGATGTTCCAGCTCCCTAAACCTGGTCTGCACCAGTCGATGTAACATCTGCAGACGATGACGGTGTTCTCAGACCCAGGTAGACACCCCCATCCGTGGATAGTCTTCCTCTAGGTCCTGCTCCATCTCAGTGATCTCTCTTCCCTGAGGGCTGAACAGCAGGGTATATGGAGTGTAACCGGTGGTGCGATGTACTCTGGTATTGTACACCCACACTAACTCGGCTACAAATTCGGGCCAATGGTCTGTCCGATCTTCCTCCAATGTCCTTAGCATTTGAATCAGAGTACGGTTGAACCGTTCACAAGCTCCATTTCCTTGAGAGTGGTAAGGCGTGGTCCGAGATCTTCCAATCCGATACAGGCGATGTAATTCATCCATGACCCGTCCCAATAATGCAGGAGCCTTGATCAGAGTGTATTCTCTTCGGGCAACCGTACACCTGAATAAAATTCTTGCAGATGGTGTGCGCAGCGGATTTGGCAGTTTGATCGCGGGTTGGAGTTGCAACGGCAAACTTTGTGAAGTGGTCGGTCATCACCAAGCAATACTGATACCCTTGATGGGCCGGGCCTATCATCAAATAGTCTACCATCAATACCTCTAAAGGAGCGGAGGTCACAATAGTCTGGGTGGGGGCTGTTTGCTCAGGGGGTTTCGCCAGCTCGCAGATTCTACAAAGCCGACAAGTGTCTTCCACTACAGCTCTTAGTTGGGGATTGTAAACCAGCTTCTGCATCCACTTAAAGGTCTTCTCCTATCCAAAATGAGCTCTCTCTTGTGCATCGGTAGCGACCTTGGGCAGGAATGTCCCCGGGATCAGCGCCTGCCAGGTGACACCCAGCTCCCATGAACCTTCCCATACAACAGTCCATTCCGCAGTTGCAATCTTCCCACTGTCAAAGGATTTTTAGGGTCTCTGGAGACAGGGGGCTTCTCTCTCTCGACTAGGTAGCCGCTTCGACGCCACCCACCATCTGAGTTGAGCAAGTTCATCATCTTGCTGAATCCGGACCCACTCATCACGAGACTGTCCCAACATTTGTTCACGCGTCGCTTCCTGCACCTGCTCCTGTGTCGCTGTCACCGTCCTGGCAGAATCCCGGAACTCAGGGACCTCCTCTGCCTCCAATTCTTCATCTCGATTAGGCCCAGGTTTCTCGTGACTCACTTGGGATAAAGCGTCCACATGAGTATTCTCAACTCCTATCTTGTAGGCGATTTTATACCGGAAATTGGCCACCCAGCCACGGAGCCTCCTAGTTTAACGGATGGCGCTGAGGAGGCCTACTCCCTTGCGCACACACGGGCAAAATGTCCAATTTCTCCACAGTTAAAGCACGTAGGGGGGGTTCTTCCCATCGGGACATTTTTGTCTCCTGTTGAGGCTCAGGACCCATTCTGCCCCAGGAGGACGAGATGCGGCCGCAGGCCTCTTCCTTAAATTCGCCAACTCTTCCCTTAAATCCTGTATTCCTTCTCGCTTCTCCTCTACCCAACAGGGTTCTGTGGCCATGGTGACCGATACCTCCCCGCTCCGGACCTTCTCTGCCGGGACTGTCACCCCCCCCCCCGCTCTTGTTCACGCGTGTGTGCTTCGTTCCCTGTCTCAGAAAAGGTCATGCGTGGGTTTACTCTCAAGCGTTCTCGCAGGGCCTGTTTGAGTAATAATAATAATACTCTTTATTTTTATATAGCGCTAACATATTCCGCAGCGCTTTACAGTTTGCACACATTATCGTCGCTGTCCCCGATGGGGCTCACAATCTAGATAGCACTTCTCTTAATCCTGTCACCAACTGATACCTCAGCATTGTCTGTAGACCCTACACCGTCCTTTAGAGTGATAGCAGTGTGGGTTGCCTATATAGCATTCCTGTACTTCGTCACTGTCTCCCCCTCATTTTGCACCTTGCTGAATAAGCGCATACGCAACTCCCCTACATCCGTGGGGTCTCCATGGATTTCCTCCAGTATCTGTAGCACCTTACTAAATGTGTCGTGTTCCCGGGAGGGTCTTGGCATCACAGAGTCTCCGGCTTCTTCATCTAAAGCCATCATGGCAACCTCCGCTTCTAAAGCAGGGGTCATAGGGTGCATCCTCATCATCCCTCTAATCCGCTCAGTCCAGCTCTATAACATAGTATTGTTCCCAGTGAACTTCGGGAGATTGTTCAGCATTACTCCCAGGGATATGCTGGACCTCAGGCCCCCTCCGTGCTGTTGGACTGCATCCTGACGACTACACCAAGTTGAAGCAGATACCAGGATGCAGTGACAGGCAGGAGGCAGAAAAAGAGTTAACAAATTTATTAACAGAGTGTTGTTATGGGTCTGCAACTCAGGAATAGAGCGGGGGAAGATCTGACCCTGCTCTAGGACTAGGCTCGATCCCTACGACCGAGCGGTCTTCCTTGCGAATAGACCCACCGACGATCCTAGTCTAAACTCAAGCGAAGACCTGCAGGAGAGGGAAGGGGATCCCTGAAAGATCTAGGGACTGGGAACAAAACACTGGTAACCTCCTAGCAGGAAAATAGAGGAAGCTGCAGAAACAAAAGGAAAAACAAAAGATTAAGCAAGCGGAACTAGAGATCCCAGAACTGCACAAAGTATAGCACAAAGCTATCAAGACTCCTAGCCAGAACTCAAGCGGATTAACACTGATGTCCAGCAAGGACTGGGAGGCAGTGCAGGGTGATAAAGGGTGATACAATCACCTGACCAACGACAAGCCCAGCACCAGGGGAAAAAAGACCAGAAACTACATCAAGATGGCGGATGGTCAAACTGAATGGACAATAACAGTGTTACTCCGCGCAGGGAGATTAAGGGGTATTGTAGAGGTGGAGAGGGGGAATAAACGAGAGGGCGAAGTACAGGAACAATGGTAAAACCATAAAGCGACTGTTCATAAGGGATTTATCAGTCCGCCGACTTCTGGAGCGTGGGGTCCCAGGTCCCAACAATGGCGCCTTAGAAACTGGTGCGTGATGTATCCGGAGTCGTCCTGAAGAGGTTCCGGATGCGGCTCCTTACGGCGGAGACGAGTCCTCGTGGCACCGCGCGGGGACCTATTTCTGGACACGTTGTGCGGGATGTAGAGTAGTCTGTCACTGCCCAAGCGTAACTCAGCAGGGCAGAAAGTCACGGGCAAAGTGGAGCGCAGCTCTGTGCAAGTCACCCGGTCAGTCTCAGGCGGTAGGCGTGCAGCAATAACCGGCCCGGAGCGTCTGGCACCACGGCATGTCGGAGCCAGCAGACGGTACGAAGGTCTCAGCTCACGGTCACTGTACGCAGCCAAGGAGGGTCTGTAGCGCGGGCCTGAACCGTCATGTAGCCCTGAGGACGGAGCGCCCCACTTTTCCTGCTGCGCGCGCTGTCTTCCCACCAAGAGTCCTCCTCTCCAGCGCTTTCTTATGTCAGACCTGCCTCTGCTGTCAGGTGCAAATGTCGGTCCACGTTTGAAAGGCTTCCTCCTGACAACAATGGTGCCAGCCCCGACAGTTCTGGAACCTGTTCTGTCACACCTTCCTAGATGCCATGTTTGCTTTTCACACCAGCAAGTAGTTAAACGGTCAGGGTTTTTGTTGCAGCCTCATCTGTGCCGTCCCTGCGGTGTACATCTATGTTCTGGGGAACAAAAAGATTAATTTATTTTTAATAAATGTTTAACATGTTAAAAATTATAAAATGTCTTCTGCTCTTTCCATATTTTTTTTATTTTTACAAGAATTTTTGGAGCCAATTTTCTTCAGAAACATTTTAATATCTGTTTTTTTTCTGGAGTTTTTCTTGTAATATAGGAAAGTCTAAGGCCAGAAATAAACCCATAAATCACTGTACATGGAGACGTTGGCCTCATAGATCTCCTGTCTTCTTACAAACATACGGATTTTTGTGTTACTCACCGTAAAATCCTTTTCTCCGAGACGCTCATTGGGGGACACAGGACTGTGGGTGTATGCTACTGCCGCTAGGAGGCTGACACTAAGTAAACATAAAAAAAGGTTAGCTCCTCCTCCGCCGTATACACCTCAGCACTGGCCGCAGGCAAACCCAGTTTAGTGCAAAAAGCAGTAGGAGGCTAAAAAATAAATCAAGAGTTAACACAGATACAGTATATCCAGAAGAAAAAACTGCTGATACCAACTTAAGGAGAATAGAGTTAACTCAATATAAAGCCAGCCGGCTATAAGGGAGGGTGCTGTGTCCCCCAATGAGCGTCTCGGAGAAAAGGATTTTACGGTGAGTAACACAAAAATCCGTATTTCTCCTTCGTCTCATTGGGGACACAGGACTGTGGGACGTCCCAAAGCAGTCCCTTGGGTGGGAAATCGACTCCACAGTGTAATTTATAACAGGCATTGCCTATAGGTGCGCAACCGCGCCCTGAAGAATCCTTCTACCCAGACTGGCATCCGCAGAAGCCTGGGTATGGACATTATAATGCTTGGAAAAAGTATGCAGACTGGACCAGGTTGCTGCTTTACAAACCTGTTCCACCGAAGCCTGATGCCGAAGGGCCCAGGAGGCACCCATCGCTCGGGTGGAGTGAGCCTTGATCCCTGCGGGAACTACCGCGCCTCTGATGCGGTAAGCCTCCTGAATGGCTAACCGAATCCACCTAGCCAAGGTTGATTTAGAGGCAGCGAGTCCCTTCCTGCGACCCTCAGGGAGAACAAACAGCGTGTCCGTCTGCCGAAAGGACGCCGTCCGAGAAACATATCTCCTGAGTGCTCTCACCAGATCCAGCGTATGGAGAGCCTTCTCCACTCGGTGCGTCGGAGCTGGGCAAAATGAGGGCAAAACAATGTCCTCATTAATATGAAAAGAGGACATGACTTTAGGCAAAAAAGGTGGTGTTGGTCTGAGCACCACCTTATCCTGATGGAAAAGCAAGTACGGAGCTCGACAAGACAGTGCTGCCAGCTCCGAAACCCGCCTTATGGATGTTATGGCTACCAAAAACACCACTTTCCAGGAAAGAAATGACAGAGAAACCTCCTGCAAAGGTTCAAAAGGAGACTCCTGCAGGACTCCCAGAACTAGATTGAGATCACAAACATCTAAGGGAGCCTTGTAGGGGGGAACTATATGGACAACCCCTTGAATAAAGGTCCTAACCTGAAAATTAGACGCGATTCTTCGCTGAAAAAGCACTGATAAGGCTGATATCTGGCGTCTAAGCGTACTTGGTGCTAAACCTGAATCTAGGCCTGCCTGGAGAAATGACAGAATGTTTGGAATTGAAAACCGAAGCGGGGAACAACCATGTTCCCTGCACCAAGCAAAAAAGACCTTCCAAGTACCGTGGTAGATGCGAGCCGAAACGGGCTTTCGGGCGTTAGCCATCATTGCGGCGACCTTTTTAGAGAAACCAGCCCTGGTCAGGATCCAAGATTCAACGGCCAGGCCGTCAAACACAGGACCGCTAAGTTCTGGTGGTAAACTGGGCCCTGGGAGAGAAGGTCCACGCGCTCTGGCAGTCGCCAGGGAGCGTCGGCGAGCAATTGTACCAGCTCCGCGTACCATGAGCGACGCGGCCAATCCGGAGCGATTAATATCGCAGGAACCCCCTCTATCCTGATCTTTCTGATCACCCTTGGGAGAAGGGCTATTGGTGGAAACAAGTATGGAAGATGAAACTGATTCCATGGTAGGACCAGAGCGTCTACTGCAAATGCCTGCGGATCCCGGTACCGGGAGACGAAGTTGGGCACCTTGGCATTTATCTTGGAAGCCATCAGGTCCACATCTGGGGTTCCCCAGCGTCGGCATATCTGCTGAAAAATCTCGGGATGAAGTGACCATTCCCCTGACGCTATGCCGTGACGGCTGAGAAAATCCGCAGCCCAGTTTTCCTCGCCCGGAGTGTGGACCGCTGAAATCACAGAGTGATTTACCTCTGCCCAAGTCAGAATCTGTTTTACCTCGTGCATGGCCGCCCTGCTGCGGGTACCTCCCTGATGGTTTATGTATGCCACTGCCGTGGCATTGTCCGATTGTATTCTGACTGGGTGGCCCGCCAGATGCTGGTGAAAATGCCTCAGAGCCAGCCGAATAGCTCGGATCTCTAAAATATTGATCGGGAGGGTCGATTCCTGCTGAGACCAAGTTCCCTGGGCTGTGTGGTGACGAAACACTGCTCCCCATCCGAGCAGGCTGGCATCCGTTGTGACAACCAACCAGAAATTTGGAGGAAACAACCGACCCTGTCGAAGAGTGGTGTTCTTCGTCCACCACATTAGAGTCTGTCTGACCTGCAGGGACAGACGACACCGAAGATTGAGGGAGTAAAGGCTCCCGTCCCATACTGCCAAGAGTGCATGTTGAAGGGGGCGAAGATGAAATTGGGCAAATGGAATCGCCTCGATTGCTGCCACCATCCTTCCTAGGACCCTCATGCAAAACCGGATGGTGTGAGGAATTGGTTGGCGAAGGATCCGTACCTCTTGACGGAGAACCAAGGCCTTGTCTTGAGGAAGAATTATCAACCCCTGAGCGGTGTCGAAATTCATCCCTAAAAAGGTGATCTTCCGAGATGGCACGGGAGATGACTTCTTCATATTCACCAGCCACCCCAGGCGAGCAAGGGTGTCTAACGTAATGCTGACACTTTCCTCGCAGGTCTGAAAAGACGGACCCTTGATGAGGAGGTCGTCTAAGTAAGGCAGGATGACTACCCCCCTGGAGTGCAGAATGGACACAACAGCAGCCATGACCTTTGTGAACACCCTGGGGGCTGTGGCTAGCCCGAAAGGCAAGGCTGCGAACTGAAGATGAAGTTTGCCGACGGCAAACCGAAGAAATCTCTGATGAGGAGGAAATATGGGGATGTGAAGATAGGCATCCTGAATGTCTATTGATGCTAGAAATTCCCCTTTTTCCATGGCTGCAATGACAGAACGGAGAGACTCCATTCGGAAATGACGAATTCTGACAAACCGGTTCAGTCGCTTTAGATCCAGAATGGGTCTTACGGTACCGTCTTTTTTGGGTACGATGAACAGGTTGGAATAAAACCCCTGACCTTTTTCGATTTCCGGAACAGGTACAACAACCCGCTGTGCCGAAGAGACTCGACCGCCCTGAATAAGGCGCGAACCCGAGATTCCTCCTTGGGAAGGCGCGAGGGAAAAAAACGATTTGAAGGAAGGCTGGTAAATTCTATCTTGTACCCCGAGGAGACTACCTCTCTGACCCACTCGTCGTGAGTAATTGATAGCCAAATGGGGCGAAACCAGAGTAAGCGGCCGCCTACTCTGGATAAATTGACCGGATTCTGCCTCCAGTCATTTGTCCGAATATTTCTGGGTTTGGACCCTCTAGATCTTGGTTGTTGAGATCGCCCTCTTCCCAGAGGGTTGGTCCTGTAGGAGACCTGACGATCTCTGGCTTGATTAGGCCGACCTGAACCGCTGGAGGTAGCTGGCGCGGCCCAACCTGGGTTACGAAAGGCCCTAAAGCGAGGCTGAAGCTGTCGGCGAAAAGGCTGCTTAATCTTTTGCTGAGGAAGGAAACTGCTCTTCCCTCCCGTCGCATCAGATATGAGCTGATCCAACCTTTCGCCAAATAACCGACCACTCTGATATGGTAAGGATGTAAGCGATTTCTTTGAGATTGAGTCTGCTCGCCAGGTTCTCAGCCACAAAGATCTTCTGATGGCAATTGCATTAGCAGCAGCTAGGGCTGAGCAATTTGCCGCATCCATGGATGCATTAATTAAGAAGTCTCCTGCCAGCGCTATCTGATTAGAAATCTCGGTTACTTCAGACGGTACCTCTATACCATGAAGAGCTCTATTTAGAGACTCCGACCAGGATATCATGGCCTTAGCAACCCAAGTCGCTGCAAAAGAAGGAGAGAGAGCAGAACCCGATGCTTCAAACACTTAGCGGGCCAAACTCTCAATCAGACGATCCGTTGGTTCCTTGATCGAGGAACCGTTAGGAAGGGAGAGGAGCGTCCTAGACGCCAAACGCGACACAGGAGGATCAACCGCAGGAGATTCCGCCCACTTCTTAAGAAGCTCAGGAGCAAAAGGATATCTAGTATTGAGAGCCTTTTGTCCTGCGAAGCGCTTGTCCGGTTTCTCTCGGTGGCGCTGCACTAGTTCCTCAAACTCAGGATGAGCCCCAAAAACCTTATGAGTTTGCCTGGCTCTTTTGAAGGACACCTTATGACCGGAGGTCAAGGTGGACTCATCGTCTATCCCCAAAGTTTGATTGACAGCTTCAATCAAACTGTCAATTGTGTCCTGACAATTTGGTGCCTCTAAATTAAGGGACTCTTCTGAATCAGAATCCGAATACTGATCACTTGCCAGAGGTGAGGGAGAGCGAGAGACGGAACTGAAAGATGCCGAGGCCCTGGACGGCAAAGGCGACGCAGTGTGGGTTCGCTTCCCCTGCGTCTGCCTGGTGAGAGCGCGGCCCCTGCAGGCCAGAGGTTCATGAGACGTCGCCAAGACGGGTGAACCACTGTCCCTGCTCCTATCGGGAGCTTGAAGGGACTCAATCGCTTTTGTTAATGACGCCATAGATTGAGTCAGGGACAAGGCCCACTCGGGGACCTGACGCACTAGGCTCAGCTATAGGAGCGGGTTCCTGAGCCCGTTCAGAGTCACAGGCTTCGCAGACCCGAGAAGTCTGGGCGTGCGGAAAAGGGGACCTACAGGCAATGCATGCGGTATACAGCACTGTATGAACCTTAGATCTTCTGGACATTCTGGATCTGTCACAGAGTCCGCAATAACTGGATGTGACGGTCAGCAGAGAGGCGAAAAAGAGTGCGGAGTAAAGAGGAACAACCAGGCTGGAGGTAGTAGCAACCCCTGAGCGGTGTCGACTTACCCCAGTCCTGTATCCCTTGCGTCCTGAAAACAGCGTCCAAATAGCATTGGCGTAGGAAGACTTTTGTTAATGACGCCACAACAGAGCTCCAAAATTTTTCAAAAAGGAGCGCTCCTCTGTCAGGGAGGCGTTCTCATGTAGTCGAGCCTCTCAAGAGGCGCCTCCCACCTACTTCCGCCCGCGGCCTAGTCTCCGGCAAAAGCCGGGGACTAAATTTGAAGCCGCGGCCTAGCGCCGGCCGAAGCCGCGGCCTAAATTTCCGGCTAAGGCCCTAAAGTCGGAGGGCGGTCCACCGGAAGGAGACGCCGCCGGGGGCGGATCTCCCTTGCGATAGCGGCCCACCCCCCGGCTGACGCCGGACACAGAATTCCGGCCCGCGGCCCAGTCCCCGGAAAAAGCCGGGGACTAAATTTTAAAACCGCGGCCCAGAAGCCGGGCGAAAGGAGGCCCCAAGTCAGAGGGCGGGCCCGCCGGAAGGAGACGCCGCCGGGGGCGGATCCCCCTCCCCCCTACGACCGCGGCCCACCCTCCGGCTAACGCCGGACAGTAAACACCGGCCCGCGGCCTAGTCCCCGGGAAAAGCCGGGGACTAAATTTGGCAAAGGCCTAGCGCTGACCGCGACCCTTGCGGCTGTCCAGGCGGGAGGCGGACGCCGACTTCATCCCCTTGTGGAGGAGGGGAACGAACAGCTGGTTCCTACCCGCTCCAGTAATCTTGGCCACACGTCCCTTGGAGGTAAGAGTCTTCGTTAGCTCAGGCGATGTGTGATCCCATAAAATTCCTTCATGTAGGGTAAAAATGGGGCTCCATAGCAAACTAAGGTAGGACGGTGCAGGAACCCTAACTCCATCACCCCTTCAGAGGGTGAGGAGAGGGACCGTCCGCCTCCTTGCAGCACCGCAGTCTAGCATTGGTGGTGCAGTGGGGGCCGCACGGACTAACTCTTGCCTCTGTACAGCCTAGGGTTTCAATACCTTAGGGTGGTCAGGGCTGAGTCCGGCATTCATGTCCCACGTTGCGGGAGAGGATACGTTGGAGGCTTTACTCCACGTGCTCGCCCGTTGATGGTTTGGGGAGATCGGACCCTTTCAATAGGATCCGTCGCCCCTATCTCATCTTCGTGGGAAAAAAAAAAAAAAAAATGGTCTGGAAAAATAACCAGACGTGTGCCTCCATTAGACACTAAGCAAGAACTGGGTTTGCCTGCGGCCAGTGCTGAGGTGTATACGGCGGAGGAGGAGCTAACCTTTTTTTATGTTTACTTAGTGTCAGCCTCCTAGCGGCAGTAGCATACACCCACAGTCCTGTGTCCCCCAATGAGACGAAGGAGAAAATCTTTTCTAAAAGCCTCAAACTTCTGTGTGTGAATCAGAGCTGAGATCTCACGTGATGGAAGATTACAGTGCGGGGAAGACGGGAAACATTCATATAGACGCCGGCGGTGATGGAGTCAGGGACCGACTCTGACAAATATGTCTCTAGAGCCGCAGTAGAAGATGAAGATGTCGTCCTCATCATGAAGTAGTTATTCCTCATGTCACGTGTAATGAATATCTCCTGCAGTATTACTAATGCCGATTCCAGGGTCGGTAATGAGAGGAGAATTAGCGTTATGGAAGATGAGTCTATGAGGAACGTATTCAGCTGCCGACTCCGAGGAAGAAACTGCTTGTTGTCTGTGGCCTAAATATATAGGTTTTATTAGTAGATGTAAAGAAGAAAACTAAATCCTGTAAATAATAAATCTCCTCATATGTTTCCCTTATTATCTCCAGTAATTGTATTATTACAGGATTCTTATGATGTTACATCGCCTCATCTTCTTCTCATTCAGGTTCTCTACAATATCGGATCCTCTCAGTGAAGATCTTCTACAGAAGAGAATTCTCCTGATTTACCCATCAAAGATGGATATGGACAGAGACAAGATGGCGGAGAGGATATTACACCTCACCCTAGAGATCCTCTTCCGTCTCACTGGAGAGGTGAGAGATTCTGATGACGTCACATTACATCATTCTTATCTATGGGAATAACGGACAGAACTGGAGAGGTGAGGACTCTGGAAATGTCCGTAGTGAGATTTATTAATGTGTCTCTCCATTACCAGGATTACACAGTGGTGAAGAAGACCTCTAGTGATCGCTGTCAGGACCCTGTGTCTGAGGGATGGGAAGACCCCTGAGCCCAATCACGGGCCTCCACCTCACCCCCTGATCCATGAGGACATCAATGACCAGAAGATCCTAGAACTCATCTACAAGATGATTGAGCTGCTGACTGGAGAGGTGACACTGCTGGGAATGCTGGGACATTATATAGTAACACTATGAAGGGATCGGGGATGACGGTATCATTGTATGTGTCAGGTTCCTATAAGGTGTCAGGATGTCGCTGTCTATTTCTCCATGGAGGAGTGGGAGTATTTAGAAGGACACAGAGATCTGTACAAGAACGTCATAATGGAGGTTCCCCAGCCCCTCACATCACCAGGTAATAGACAGGACTAAATACACACGGCCTATAATTATCTGTATGTAAAGAATAAATTCACTCCCTGTATGTGTTTCCTCCAGATCTATCCAGTAAGAGGACAACACCAGAGAGATGTCCCCGTCCTCTTCTTCCACAGGACTGTAAGGAAGAAGATCCAATGCTCCTCAGGATCATCAGGTAGATAATAATAATAATCTTTATATAGCGCCATCATATTCCGCAGCGCTTTACAGTTTAACAGTTTCAGAACACAAGTCATAAGTAACAACATTAACAATACAGTAATTAACCACTTACTGACATCAGACGTACTATCCCGTCCATGGTACTTGGGCCCGTATGACCATGGACGGGATAGTACTCCCAGCGATCGGACAGCCGATCGCGGCCGGGTGTCAGCTGATTATCACAGCTGACACCCGACACTATGTGTCAGGAGCGGTCACGGACCGCTCCCGGCACATTAACCCCTAGCACACCGCGATCAAACATGATCGCTGTGTACTGGGGGCACAGGGGAGGATCGCGCAGGGTGGGGGCTCCCTGCGCGCCCCCTTGAGACCCTCAGAGCAGCGCAATGTGTCGCGCTGTTCCGAGGGTCCGTCCTCCCTCCAGGTCCCCGGATCCAAGATGGCGCCGGGGTCCTGCAGGGAGGCGGCTTCCTCAGTGCCTGCAGTGAGCAGGCACTGAGAAGCCTGCAGCGATGCCAGAGCGATCGTTGGTGTGACAGAGTGCTGTGCACACTGTCACACCAGCGATCTGCTAAAATACTGTGATGTCCCACCCTGGGACAAAGTAAAAAAGTTTAAAAAATAAAAATTGTTTAAAAAAATCATAAAAAAAAAAAAAAAAAAATATTCCCCAATAAATTCATTCTTTCCTGTAAATAAAATAAACAAAGCAATAAAAGTACACATATTTGGTATTGCCGCGTCCGTAACGACCCCCCTATAAAACTGTCCCACTAGTTAACCCCTTTAGTGAACCTCTTAAAAAAAATTAAAAAAAAAACAAAGCAAAAAATCAATGCTTTATCATCATACCGGCCGAACAAAAAGTGGAATAACACGCGATCAAAAAGACCGATATAAATAAACATGGTACCGCTGAAAACGTCATCTTGTCCCGCAAAAAACGAGCCACCATACAGCATCATCAGCGAAAAAATAAAAAAGTTATAGCTCGCAGAATAAAACGATGCAAAAATAATTATTTTTTATATAAAATTGGTTTTATTCTATAAAAGCGCCAAAACATAAAAAAATGATATAAATGAGGTATCACCGTAATCGTACTGACCCGAAGAATAAAACTGCTTTATCAATTTTACCACACGCAAAACGGTATAAACGCCTCCCCCAAAAGAAATTCATGAATTGCTGATTTTTGTTCATTCTAACCTCCCAAAAATCGAAATAAAAAGCGATCAAAAAACGTCACGTGCTCAAAAATGGTACCAATAAAAACGTCACCTCGTCCCGCAAAAAATAAGACCTCACATGACTCTGTGGGCCAAAATATGCAAAAATTATAGCTCTCAAAATGTGGTGATGCAAAAAACTATTTTTTGCAATAAAAAGCGTCTTTTAGCGTGACAGCTGCCAATCATAAAAACCCGCTATAAATAGTAAATCAAACCCCCCTTTATCACCCCCTTAGTTAGGGAAAAATAATAAAATTAAAAAAAAGTATTTATTTCCATTTTCCCATTAGGGTTAGGGTTAGGGTTGCGGCTAAAGTTAGGATTAGGGTTGGCGCTAAAGTTAGGATTAGGATTAGGGTTGGGATTACGGTTAGGGGTGTGTTAGGGTTAGGTTTGTGGTTAGGGTTGGGACTAGGGTTAGGGTGTGTTGGGGTTAGGGTTGGAGTTAGAATTGGGGGGTTTCCGCTGTTTAGGCACATCAGGGGCTCTCCAAATGTGACATGGCGTCTGATCTCAATTCCAGCCAATTCTGCATTGAAAAAGTCAAACGGTGTCCTTCACTTCTGAGCTCTGCCATGCGCCCAAACAGTAGTTTACCCCCACATATGGGGTATCAGTGTACTCTGGACCCCAAGAGTTATTGTGTAATTTGTCCTATTTCTTCTGTTACCCTTGGGAAAATAAAAAACTGGGGGTAAAATATAATTTTTTTTTAAAAAAAAAAAAAGATTTTTATTTTTACGGCTGTACGTTATAAACTTCTGTGAAGCACTTCGGGGTTCAAAGTGCTCACCACACATCTAGATAAGTTCCTTGTGGGGTCTATTTTCCAAAATGGGGTCACTTGTGGGGGTTTCCACTGTTTAGGCGCATCAGGGGCTCTCCAAATGCGACATGACGCCCCCAGACCATTCCATCAAAGTCTGCAATCCAAAACGTCACTACTTCCCTTCCGATTCCCCGACGTGCACCCATACAGTAGTTTACTCCCACATATTGGGTATCAGCGTACTCAGGACAAATTGGACAACAACTTTTGGGGTCCAATTTCTCCTGTTACCCTTGTGAAAATAAAATATTGGGAACGAAAAAATCATTTTTGTAAAAAAAAAAAAAAGATTTTTATTTTACAGCTGTACGTTATAAACTTCTGTGAAGCACTTCGGGGTTCAAAGTGCTCACCACACATCTAGATAAGTTCCTTGAGGGGTCTTGTTTCCAAAATGGTGTCATTTGTTGGGGGTTTCCACTGTTTAGGCACATCAGGAGCTCTCCAAACACGAAATGGCATCCAGCCAATTCTGTGTTGAAAAAGTCGAACGCGCTCCTTCCCTTCCAAACTCTGCTATGCACCTAAACAGTGGTTTACCCCCACATATGGGGTATCAGCGTACTCAGGACCAATAACTTTTGGAGTCTTGTTACCCTTGGGAAAATAATAATTGGGGTGAAAAGATCATTTTTGTGGAAAAAATATGATTTTTTAATTTTACGGCTCTACGTTATAAACTTGTGTGAAGCACTTTGGGGTTCAAATTGCTCACCAAAGATCTAGGTAAGTTCCTTAGGGGTCTAGTTTCCCAAATGGGGTCACTTGTGGGGGGTTTCCACTGTTTAGGCACATCAGGGGCTCTCCAAATGCAACATGGCGTCCAATCTCAATTCCATCCAATTTTGTTTGGAAAAAGTCAAATGATGCTCCTTCCATTCCGAGCTCTGCTGTGCGCCCAAACAGTGGTTCCTCCCCACATATGGGGTATCAGCGTACTCAGGACAAATTGGACATCAACTTTTGTGGTCCAATTTCTCCTGTTACTCTTGGGAAAATAAAAAATTAGTGACTAAAAGATAATTTTTGTGGGAAAAAAATAGGATTTTTTATTTTCATGCTCGGGCATTATAAACTTGTGTGAAGCACTTGGGGTTCAAAGTGCTCATCAAAGATCTAGATAAGCTCCTTAGGGGGTCTAGTTTCCAAAATGGGGTCACTTGTGGGGGGTTTCCACTGTTTAGGCACATCTGGGGCACTGCAAACGGAACATGACCCCCATCAACGTCTGCATTCCAAAACGTTACTACTTCCTTTCCAAGCCCTGTCGTGCGCCCAAACAGTTTCCCCCCCCTCCCCCACATATGGGGTATCAGCGTACTCAGGACAAATTGGACAACAACTTTTGGGGTCCAATTTCCTTGGGAAAAATCAAAAATTTGGGACTAAAAAATCATTTTTGTGGAAAATTGTTTTTTTTTATTTTTCAGACCCAGGCATTATAAACTTTTGTGAAACACTTGGGGGTTCAAAGTGCTCACAACAGTTCTAGATAAGTTCCTTAGGGGGTCTAGTTTCCAAAATGGTGTCACTTGTGGGGGTTTCCACTGTTTAGGCGCATCAGGGGCTCTCCAAACACGACATGGCGTCCAATCTCAATTCCAGCCAATTTTAGTTTGAAAAAGTCAAACGGCGCTCCTTCCCTTACGAGCTCTGCCGTGTGCCCAAACAGTGGTTTTCCCCCACATATGGGGTATTGGCGTACTCAGGAGAAATTGCACAACAACTTTATCTGTCCATTTTCTCCTTTTACCCTTGTGAAAATAAAAAAAAAGTTTGTAATAGATCATTTTTGTGGCTAAAAAGTTAAATATTCATTTTTTCCTTCCACGTTGCTTCAGTTCCTGTGAAGCACGTGAAGTGTTAATAAACTTCTTGAATGTGGTTTTAGTACCTTGAGGGTGCAGTTTTTAGAATGGTATCACTTTTTGGTATTTTCTGCTATATAGACCCCTCAAATTGACTTCAAATATGAGGTGGTCCCTAAAAAAAATGGCTTTGTCAATTTTGTAGTAAAAATGAGAAATCGCTGGTCAACTTTTAACCCTTATAATTTCCTAAGAAAAAAAAAATTTGGTTCCAAAATTGTGCTGATGTAAAGTAGACATGTGGGAAATGTTATTTCTTAACTATTTTTTGTGACATATTTCTCTGTTTTAAGGGAATAAAAATTCAAAGTTTGAAAATTGCTAAATTTTCAAAATTTTCGCAATATTTGCGTTTTTTTTCAAAAATAAACGCAAGTTATATGGAAGAAATTTTACCACTAACGTGAAGTACAATATGTCACGAGAAAACAATCTCAGAATCGCGAAGATCCGTTGAAGCGTTCCGGAGTTATAACCTCATAAAGAGACAGTGGTCAGAATTGTAAAAATTGGCCCGGTCATTAACGTGCAAACCACCCTTGGGGGTGAAGGGGTTAAAGCAAAATCAGCCGCCCCTGCTCGTGAGAGCTTACAATCTACAGTGAGGTGGGGGAGATACAAAGTACAGGTGTGTATATACAATGGTTTATTTACAATGATGGTCCAGCCATCTTGAGGGAGTGAGGGATGGATGGAGATAGTGAATGGGCTACACATACACACTACACATAGAATGACTTTGATTAGTGAACGTGATAGGCCGCTCTGAACAAATGTGTTTTGAGCGAGCGCCTGAAACCATGCAAATTGTGGATAGTCCTAATTTCTTGGGGTAGAGCATTCCAGAGGATTGGCGCAGTGCGGTAGAAGTCTTGGAGTCCGGAGTGGGAGGTACGGATTAGTGCAGAGGTTAGTCGAAAGTCGTTTGCAGAGCGCAGCAGTGGGGTAGGGTGATAGATAGAAATGAGGGAGGAGATGTAGGGGGGCTGCACTGTGGAGAGGACGGGCAGCGTGATAGAAATGAGGGAGGAGATGTAGGGGGTGCTGCACTGTGGAGAGGACGGGCAGGGTGATACATAGAAATGAGGGAGGAGATGTAGGGGGGTGCTGCACTGTGGAGAGGACGGGTAGGTGATAGGTAGAAATGAGGGAGGAGATGTAGGGGGGCTGCACTGTGGAGAGGACGGGCAGCGTGATAGAAATGAGGGAGGAGATGTAGGGGGGGCTGCACTGTGGAGAGGACGGGTAGGTGATAGATAGAAATGAGGGAGGAGATGTAGGGGGTGCTGCACTGTGGAGAGGACGGGTAGGTGATAGGTAGAAATGAGGGAGGAGATGTAGGGGGCTGCACTGTGGAGAGGACGGGTAGGTGATAGATAGAAATGAGGGAAGAGATGTAGGGGTGCTGCACTGTGGAGAGGACGGGTAGGTGATAGGTAGAAATGAGGGAGGAGATGTAGGGGGGCTGCACTGTGGAGAGGACAGGTAGGTGATAGATAGAAATGAGGAGGAGATGTAGGGGGCTGCACTGTGGAGAGGATGGGTAGGTGATAGAAATGAGGGAGGAGATGTAGGGGGGTGCTGCACTGTGGAGAGGATGGGTAGGTGATAGATAGAAATGAGGGAGAAGATGTAGGGGGTGCTGCACTGTGGAGAGGACGGGCAGCGTGATAGAAATGAGGGAGGAGATGTAGGGGGTGCTGCACTGTGGAGAGGACGGGTAGGGTGATAGACAGAAATGAGGGAGGAGATGTAGAAGGGGTGCTGCACTGTAGAGAGGACGGGTAGGTGATAGATAGAAATGAGGGAGATGTAGGGGGGTGCTGCACTGTGGAGAGGACGGATAGGTGATAGATAGAAATGAGGGAGGAGATGTAGGGGGGTGCTGCACTGTGGAGAGGACGGGTAGGTGATAGATAGAAATGAGGGAGGAGATGTAGGGGGATGCTGCACTGTGGAGAGGACGGGCAGGTGATAGATAGAAATGAGGAGGAGATGTAGGGGTGCTGCACTGTGGAGAGGATGGGTAGGTGATAGATAGAAATGAGGAGGAGATGTAGGAGGGCTGCACTGTGGAGAGGATGGGTAGGTGATAGATAGAAATGAGGGAGGAGATGTAGGGGGTGCTGCACTGTGGAGAGGACGGGTAGGTGATAGATAGAAATGAGGGAGGAGATGTAGGGGGTGCTGCACTGTGGAGAGGATGGGTAGGTGATAGATAGAAATGAGGAGGAGATGTAGGGGGTGCTGCACTGTGGAGAGGACTGGGTAGGTGATAGATAGAAATGAGGGAGGAGATGTAGGGGGTGCTGCACTGTGGAGAGGACGGGTAGGTGATAGATAGAAATGAGGGAGGAGATGTAGGGGTGCTGCACTGTGGAGAGGACTGGCAGGGTGATAGACAGAAATGAGGGAGGAGATGTAGGGGGTGCTGCACTGTGGAGAGGACGGGCAGGTGATAGGTAGAAATGAGGGAGGAGATGTAGGGGGGGTGCTGCACTGTGGAGAGGACGGGTAGGTGATAGATAGAAATGAGGGAGGAGATGTAGGGGTGCTGCACTGTGGAGAGGATGGGCAAGGTGATAGATAGAAATGAGGGAGGAGATGTAGGGGGTGCTACACTGTGGAGAGGACGGGCAGGTGATAGGTAGAAATGAGGGAGGAGATGTAGGGGGTGCTGCACTGTGGAGAGGACGGGTAGGTGATAGATAGAAATGAGGGAGGAGATGTAGGGGTGCTGCACTGTGGAGAGGATGGGCAGGGTGATAGATAGAAATGAGGGAGGAGATGTAGGGGGTGCTGCACTGTGGAGAGGATCGGGCAGGTGATAGATAGAAATGAGAGAGGAGATGTAGGGGGTGCTGCACTGTGGAGAGGATGGGCAGGGTGATAGAAATGAGGGAGGAGATGTAGGGGGTGCTGCACTGTGGAGAGGACGGGTAGGGTGATAGACAGAAATGAGGGAGGAGATGTAGAAGGGGTGCTGCACTGTGGAGAGGACGGGTAGGTGATAGATAGAAATGAGGGAGATGTAGGGGGTGCTGCACTGTGGAGAGGACGGATAGGTGATAGATAGAAATGAGGGAGGAGATGTAGGGGGGTGCTGCACTGTTGAGAGGATGGGCAGGTGATAGATAGAAATGAGGGAGGAGATGTAGGGGGATGCTGCACTGTGGAGACGACGGGCAGGTGATAGATAGAAATGAGGAGGAGATGTAGGGGGGCTGCACTGTGGAGAGGATGGGTAGGTGATAGATAGAAATGAGGAGGAGATGTAGGAGGGCTGCACTGTGGAGAGGATGGTTAGGTGATAGATAGAAATGAGGGAGGAGATGTAGGGGGTGCTGCACTGTGGAGAGGACGGGTAGGTGATAGATAGAAATGAGGGAGGAGATGTAGGGGGTGCTGCACTGTGGAGAGGATGGGTAGGTGATAGATAGAAATGAGGGAGGAGATGTAGGGGTGCTGCACTGTGGAGAGGACGGGTAGGTGATAGACAGAAATGAGGAGGAGATGTAGGTGGGTGCTGCACTGTGGAGAGAACGGGCAGGTGATAGATAGAAATGAGGGAGGAGATGTAGGGGGTGCTGCACTGTGAGAGGACGGGTAGGTGATAGATAGAAATGAGGGAGAAGATGTAGGGGTGCTGCACTGTGGAGAGGACGGGCAGATGATAGATAGAAATGAGGGAGGAGATGTAGGGGTGCTGCACTGTGGAGAGGACTGGGTAGGTGATAGATAGAAATGAGGGAGGAGATGTAGGGGGTGCTGCACTGTGGAGAGGACGGGTAGGTGATAGATAGAAAAGAGGAGGAGATGTAGGGGTGCTGCACTGTGGAGACGACGGGCAGGTGATAGATAGAAATGAGGAGGAGATGTAGGGGGGCTGCACTGTGGAGAGGATGGGTAGGTGATAGATAGAAATGAGGAGGAGATGTAGGAGGGCTGCACTGTGGAGAGGATCGGTAGGTGATAGATAGAAATGAGAGAGGAGATGTAGGGGGGCTGCACTGTGGAGAGGATGGGCAGGGTGATAGAAATGAGGGAGGAGATGTAGGGTGGTGCTGCACTGTGGAGAGGACGGGCAGGTGATAGATAGAAATGAGGGAGGAGATGTAGGGGGGTGCTGCACTGTGGAGAGGACGGGCAGGGTGATAGATAGAAATGAGGGAGGAGATGTAGGGGGTGCACTGTGGAGAGAACGGGCAGGGTGATAGATAGAAATGAGGGAGGAGATGTAGGGGGTGCTGCACTGTGGAGACGACGGGCAGGTGATAGATAGAAATGAGGGAGGAGATGTAGGGGTGCTGCACTGTGGAGAGGACGGGCAGGGTGATAGATTGAAATGAAGGAGGAGATGTAGGGGGTGCTGCACTGTGGAGAGGACGGGCAGCGTGATAGAAATGAGGGAGGAGATGTAGGGGTGCTGCACTGTGGAGAGGACGGGCAGGGTGATACATAGAAATGAGGGAGGAGATGTAGGGGGGGTGCTGCAACTGTGGAGAGGACGGGTAGGTGATAGGTAGAAATGAGGGAGGAGATGTAGGGGGGCTGCACTGTGGAGAGGACGGGCAGCGTGATAGAAATGAGGAGGAGATGTAGGGGGGCTGCACTGTGGAGAGGACGAGTAGGTGATAGATAGAAATGAGGGAGGAGATGTAGGGGGTGCTGCACTGTGGAGAGGACGGGTAGGTGATAGGTAGAAATGAGGGAGGAGATGTAGGGGGGCTGCACTGTGGAGAGGACGGGTAGGTGATAGATAGAAATGAGGGAAGAGATGTAGGGGTGCTGCACTGTGGAGAGGACGGTAGGTGATAGGTAGAAATGAGGGAGGAGATGTAGGGGGGCTGCACTGTGGAGAGGACAGGTAGGTGATAGATAGAAATGAGGAGGAGATGTAGGGGGCTGCACTGTGGAGAGGATGGGTAGGTGATAGAAATGAGGGAGGAGATGTAGGGGGTGCTGCACTGTGGAGAGGATGGGTAGGTGATAGATAGAAATGAGGGAGGAGAGGTAGGGGGGTGCTGCACTGTGGAGAGGATGGGTAGGTGATAGAAATGAGGGAGGAGATGTAGGGGGTGCTGCACTGTGGAGAGGATGGGTAGGTGATAGATAGAAATGAGGAGGAGATGTAGTGGGTGTTGCACTGTGGAGAGGACGGGTAGGTGATAGGTAGAAATGAGGGAGGAGATGTAGGGGGTGCTGCACTGTGGAGAGAACGGGCAGATGGTAGATAGAAATGAGGGAGGAGATGTAGGGGGGTGCTGCACTGTGGAGAGGATGGGTAGGTGATAGATAGAAATGAGGGAGAAGATGTTGGGGGTGCTGCACTGTGGAGAGGACGGGCAGCGTGATAGAAATGAGGGAGGAGATGTAGGGGGTGCTGCACTGTGGAGAGGACGGGTAGGGTGATAGACAGAAATGAGGGAGGAGATGTAGAAGGGGTGCTGCACTGTAGAGAGGACGGGTAGGTGATAGATAGAAATGAGGGAGATGTAGGGGGGTGCTGCACTGTGGAGAGGACGGATAGGTGATAGATAGAAATGAGGGAGGAGATGTAGGGGGGTGCTGCACTGTTGAGAGGATGGGCAGGTGATAGATAGAAATGAGGGAGGAGATGTAGGGGGATGCTGCACTGTGGAGACGACGGGCAGGTGATAGTGTCGGGTTCAAAATGACAAACCACTCATCCTCCAGTCATTCCAAAATAGACTAAGAGCACGGGTCGACCGAGAATGAATCAGGCAATACGCTGGTTCAGACTTCAGAACGTGCCCTAAAGAAAATGGTGCTATTAGGCGGCCATCTCCAGTAAGCACTGAACTCTTTATTCACGTACATAAGATTACATACACAGAATATTGGGGTGGAGTAAAGGCGGGATTGAGGAGAAAGAGATAAACTGAGTCATCCTAATTGGTCCTTAGATCTTCTTCTAAGTCCTCCTTGATGTGTTGTCATCCTCAGTTTCGTTTCTTGAAGAAAGATTCTATTGTTCTCGTGTATCATGTATTTCCTCAATTCTCCAAAGGTGGGGCATTTCAGTAGATCCACTCCAATTTAGTGTAATACAGTGATAGGACACAAGATGGAGACAAACACCAGCAGATACTAACATTGTAATAATATCATTTAAGGGAAACTTCGTGTTTACAAAATACATATACACACTATAAATATAAAAGTATAGTAGAAAATTATATTTTTACCTTGACAATCCCCCCTAAACACTAAGTTTTTCCCTTAATTTATGCGGCCTTCGAGACTGTCCATGTGTGGGGACAGGGGTAGTGGATTTCTTCGCTTGGTCATTTTAGAAGCTAGCCCCTTATGGACTGCCCCCAAACAACCAAGTCCCTACCAAACATACACATGGAGTTCTCCCACTATCCCTAAACTAAATCTCTTATTTCCATTTGTATTTTGTTATAGGGGGTTTTATCAGGTTTATCCTGCGGAGTATATTTCTCCATATTATCCTTATCAGTGTCATCATATAGTAGCGACACAACTTCCTGATGAAGGAAAGTACCTGAGGAGGCGGCTGCATTGGTCACAGCTTTCCTATACATAGATATCACACAACATAGAATTATCAATCCTAGCACCAAAAGCCCTGTTACCACTAAGCAGGCTTGTTGGAGAAATCCTTTAAGTCCTTCAAGCCATCTTAAGAAGAAAGAGGTATCTACTTCTGCATTGGCTTTTATTTCCTGAGCCAGATTTTTAATCTCTGTAAGGGCCACTATAGTTTTACCATTGACTTCAGAATTCTGAGGAATATAAGTACAAAATTCTTCCCCTATCATCCCACAGACTTCATCTTTTTCAGCTAGAATCATGTCAATGGCCAGTCTTTTGTTTTGGGCCCAGTTTCTCAACTATACCCTGGAAAGCATCTTGACTAAAATTGATATTGATAAATCTTTGCTCGGTGTAGTATATATATTTTATCCAATCTACATTGTAATTGATCTGCACAGTTGGGATGAGAGAACGGAAACCCGCCAGGATCTGATTCTGAGCTTTGTATTCGTCTGGGACCCCCCTAGGAACACCTATGGGATCCATATAAACTTTGGGATCCTCAGCATAACTGGTGTGCAGCTGACCCAGACTTCTTCTTTTTCTGGATATCAGTGGAGCTATATTCTCGGATCCAGACTCTTTCTCACGTGTCTTTTAATGACTACCTAGTCTCCAGGCTGCAGACTGCAGACTCCCAGGATCCTGGTTCGGATCTGGAAGAGAACTGAAAACATTATCATATACTTTCTTGAGTCTTTTATACAAATCCCTTACATATGAACTTAATACATGGTTACTTATTTCCAATGCTTGGGGAAAGAAACATCCTAAACTAGGCACTTTGCCAAATAGTACTTTATACGGAGAAAATCCAGTTTTTCTACTTGGAGTGTACCTTACTGAGTATAGGGCTAATGGTAAACATTCAGGCCAAGATTTCCCTGTTTCAGCCATGGCCTTTTGGATTTTTAACTTCAATGTCCTATTTAGTCTTTCTACTTTTCCACTGCTTTGTGGTAATATGGGGTGTGGAAAACTTGTTGAATTCCCAGCGCTGTCAAGACTTCATTCATTATTTCACCTGTGAAATGTGTACCTCTGTCACTTTCGATCACCTTTGGTACTCCATACCTGCACACCACCTCCACAAGCAGCTTCTTTGCGGTTGCCGCAGCCGTAGCCTTGGCAATCGGGAAAGCCTCCAGCCAACCTGAGAATAAATCAAAAACACACCAACACGTACTCCCATGACCCTGATTTTTGGCAGCTGAATATAATCATCTGCAGTCTCTGGAAAGGATAGAAGGGCCGAGGGGCGTGTTTGGGTGGTGTCTTGACTACCCTTCCCTGATTATGTGTAGCACATACCATGCATCCCTGGATCAAACCTCTATACAGGTGGAAAAGCCTGGTGCCGCCCAATGCTTCTGCATCACACTCATCACAGCAGTTTTGGACTGGTGGGTTGGCCCATGTAACATCTGGGCGACCACAGGGTACAACGCTCTTAGAAGGCATCGGCGCATCCCTCTTCCCCATACCCCAGTTGCTGCATTCAGACATGCACCTTCTTTTTCCCACTTTTCTACTTCCTCCTGGCGCACCTGAGCCTGCATCTGGGCTAAGGCATCCTCCGACACAAAGGGATTTTTGGGAGCGCTTACCTGGTGCATCGTTACCCCTTGGAGTGGTCTACTGGCTGCTGTTTTTGCTGCTGTATCGGCCATTGCGTTTCCTTTACTCACCTGATCAGTGCGTCTGGTATGTGCTTTAACTTTTATGACAACTACTTCTTTTGGTAATTGTAATGCATCAATTAACTGCTGGACTGCGTCAGCATTTTTAATGGGATGTCCTGCTGCCATCCGGAATCCTCTAGACTTCCAAATTGGACCAAAATCATGAGCTATACCGAATGCTTATCTAGAATCTGTGTAGGTGTTAACAATTCTACCTTCAGCTATCTTACAGGCCTCGGTCAGAGCCTTAAGTTCAGCCTCCTGGGCCGACTAATGTGGGAGTATTGGTTCTGCTTTGATTACTGCATTCAGGGAGACGATGGCATACCTGGTGTGGAAGGTACCTGAGTCATCTTGGTGGCGAGATCCATCTACAAAAGATTCAAAATCAACATTAAGTCTTTCAGTTTCAAACACTGTGGGTAGGCCTGCTGTTTCCTGTGCCATAAGCTGAACATAATCATAAGGAATCTCCTCTCTTGGATCTTCTTTGTACAATACCGTACAATACCTGACCTCCCCCCTAGATCCGAGAGAGGTAACAATGTGGCAGGATTAAGTGTGGTACATCTCTGCAAAGAAACATTTGGAGGCATTAAAAGTACATATTGCAATCGAAGGTGACGTGCAGCTGAAAGATGTGCCGGTTGCACCTGGTTCAGTATGGTGTAAACATCATGAGGTGTAAGTACTGTCAATGGATGATCAAGAACAATGTCTGATGATTTGTGGAGCAATAGTCCTATAGCATGTACTGCCCGTACACAGGACGGGGCACCTCTAGCCACTGCATCTAGTCTTCCACTGAAATAGGCTACTGGCCTTTGATTGTCACCATGTAACTGAGTCAATACTCCTGCCGCGTGTCCCTGCTGCTAATGGAGATACAGGGTGAATGGTAGTTCATAGTTGGGGGTTCCTAGCGCTGGAGCTGTCACAATCCTGTTTTTGAGGGAAAAATAAAAACCGTCTATACCTTCAGGAGTTAGTTTAAAAAGCACAATGGTGATACAGTCATAGAGAGGTTGCATGAGGATTGATACAGCATGAATCCACTGCCTGCAGTAAGAAAATCAGTCCAAGAAATATCCTAAGAGCGGCAACATTAACAGGCATAGGAAAGTTCTGTACAGCTTCTTTGCGAGCGCTGGTCCGATGTCGTTCCCCCCGGTGTAATGCAATGTCCCAAAAAGATAATTGAAGATTTACAGAATTGCAGTTTATCCTTTAACGCTTTTACAACCAGCTTGGTACAGAAACAACATGAGTGATATTGTTGCAATACGACACTGTTTCCTGGAGGGGGCACAAATCAGTAAA
Organism: Oophaga sylvatica; assembly: GCA_033576555.1. Lineage (NCBI taxonomy): Eukaryota > Metazoa > Chordata > Amphibia > Anura > Dendrobatidae > Oophaga > Oophaga sylvatica. Next base: position 33,401 of record JARQOD010008129.1, read on the forward strand.
TCATCAACTATTATAAAAATAACATTGGCAAAATCAATAACTGTAAACTAAGCAGCATCCTGAGATATCTGGAACAAAAGTGTATATATATATATTAGACACCACTGGAGTTTCCAGATCAGTAGCTGCATTAACTGCCCATAATTTTTGTACCAACCCGTACACAGGGTTAAGTTGAAGGGGGGCTGGAGTTTGCTATGTGGGCACTGATAAGAACTGTCCTTGGACCTGCAGCTGCCTGCTTGCAAAATGATTGTTCGGAGTGGACAGGGAAAACATACAGGATTACATTCTGGACAGCTTCAGAAAGTAATTGTTGGGACCTAGGCATATTAGTAGAAGTATATCGTGATTTCATTGCATATATTGCATATTGACACGCCAGCTGTCCTGCTCCTGGTTGCTGGGACCTGTCCTATTTTCTACCTGACCACACGTTTGTATATACGAATTAGATTCGTCCTGTATCATGGGTCCGCCTTTCTGTGAAATGTTGCGGCCAGTCCTCCAGCATAGTGGAGTTGATTATTTGCAGCATTTACTATGACCCCAACATGTTGTTTCGTAAAATCCCCTGTCCTTATCCTAAAGAGTACATCATGACAGTGGGTCCAGGAATAATATTGGAATATATTTCCTGAAAATCTTCTCTTTCCTCTGTGTATCCTGTCTCTGACGGGTGGATAATCTCTTTCCTCTGTACTAGCAACGTCTAGCGACATGATTTTACAAAGAGTGCTCTGCTTCAGTTCTGGTGTCATAGTGACAGTTCCATCAAGATGATACTCAATATGTGCTTGTAATTGTAACAACACATCACATCCTAAAGATTACATTGACCCCGTGGTAATACCATTAACTGTGTGTGTACAGTGGTTCCTTGAATTTGCAGGGGAATCTTTTTAGTGACGGGGAGCTGGAGAGTTGTCTGTAATTACTGAATTTTCTGCCCCCGTGTCCACTTGGAACTCAACCTCATGTCCCCCTGGTAGGTTCACCTGTACTGTGCAATTAGGAGTGGGGGGTAAGGAGACAAGGGGGTTCATGTGCAAGCTACCTCTTTTTGCCTGCACTAAATCATGTTGTGCCCCCTGTGCTATTCTGGCTAGATCCTCTGCTTTAACTGATCTCTAATCCGGTCTACTTACTTTCAGCTTTCTGTCACTTCCTTTCTCTGCCTGTCTATCTTTCTTCTCACATACACTGACCTTCTATTCACATGCCTAGCCCTTCGATTCTACGTACTGTGTCTATTCCAAAAACCTATTCAACAAAATCTGAAAACTACTGCACTCTGGCTCTGCGTCTCTATGCTGAATGCCTGATGGGAGGGGTAAGTCGGGTCGCTGCGCAGTTTGTCAGTGTGCTCTCCCTCAGCCTTCAGCTTCCTTATCTGTAGAATGACCTTGGTGTACAGCAAAATACCATCTCGCTGCTACCAGCACTTCCTCCCTCCCTTATACCTTTGCTTGCTGTCACTGACTCCTGCATTCTTAGATCCGTTCCTACAAATATAATACTTGTATATCTCATTTATCAATCTATTGTATCTAGCTTCATCTGCCAATTTTCCCTTTTTTCTGTTTTCTATCCCACATCTAACCAATCATAACAGTTTTCATTCCCTGGGCGGGGTGACATAGAGATAAAATATCACTTTTCCCCTAAGTTTAATATATTGATCCCTTGAAATCATTCCTATCACAGTTGAATATTTGATAGAAATCGAACTTAAAGACAACCACAGGGGTTGTAGTATTAACCCAGAAGGTGGGCATACTGGCACTAACTGGAGATCAGGATATAGCTCAAAAGGATATGTATATCAGAAACTTCATAACTGCTGATTTTAATCTTGTCCTTCTTGCAATGGGAGGCGTGAATCCAGTGCTTTTCCCTCGACTTCGCAGTAGGGGGGGTCAGGCCACAGAGTAGGGACCCAAATCGGGGCTGGAGACAGTCTCTTCCCAAAATTTTTTATAATATAAGGCATCGGGCGAGAAATCGCACCTGTCACCGTAAATTCGGGGAGAAACAGACACTGCAGAGTGGGGTTAGTTAACTTTTTAAGACAAACAATCAAAAAATTTACTATTTTTATCTTGGGTTTCAAAAAATTTCCCTGGCCTAATGTCTTCTTTTTTAACATACCACAGATGGAGTATTGAATGATGGTCCCGAAGGGGGCCCGTACTCTTTTGAGTTAAAGGATCAGGGACGGACCTACGCATGGATGAGAACAGGGGGAAGGTCCCCTGCAGGGGTTGCCCAATCTGTCCAGTGGAAAAGGGGCCCAAGTGTAAATATGAGCCATGCATCTGCAGTGACGGGGGACCACCACTTGGGCACAAATAACCCAAACCCCCCCTTTCTTGGACGTTTGTTTTGGCAGGCTAATATCACCAACCCATGTGTCAGGGTATCACCGACCCCAGGGTAAGTCACTGGATTTCAGTTGCGGTCTGTGTAATGCTTTTAATGGCTGGGGAAACCCGTTTTCAAGACCCGGGAGCTGGGGCCTGACCGGGTTTCCCTGAATCTTACAGAACACTGTCCTCCTGAGAATTTGTGAAAGGAAAGGGGCCCCATCTCTGGGGAGGGTGGAATAACCCAGCCAGGGGGGAACAAAAAAGGGGGGGGAATGGAGGGGGGAAGAAAAGATACTGTGCGCTGGGGGAAAGGGGAGTGTTTTAAGGGGGCCCCCCCCTCTTCCTCCCTGATCCTTTTCCCCTTCATTGATCCCTAATATCATGGCGGCGGCTTCTGATCATTGTTTTTTAAAAACTGAAGATTCTCATTGCAGCAAAGGCCGGGTTGGGTTGTGAAAAGGGAACAATGGGTTGCATCTGGTGCCATATTGGGAGCTTTTGGGCCCGCACAGGGGCGGGCGGGGGGGGTAGAGGCCCCATTTACACAAGGGATTTTCCTGACGGGGGGCTTGGGGGTCTCAAATGGCCGCCCGGGGAGATGGGGTGTTTTGGGCCCTTTCCGGGTATTAAGATGGGCCCCTGGGGGGAGGGGGGATGGGCTGGGCATTACACCAGAGCACCCGCCCCACAACACGGGGGTCTCCGCCCAGGGGGGATTCTGTTCAACCACACACAGACAGGTCCAACCCCCTTTTTCTGAGATCGGCACCAATTTTAAGGGGTGCCGATGGGTTGGAGCGGCCATTTTAGTTTTCACAAATCATATCAAGCTTTTTCAATCCGAACAAAGGGTCAGCACTTTTTCCCAACCTCCTTATTCCCTCACCTCTTTTCCCAAACCCCCAACTTTTAAATCATTTACTACCTTTAAAAGGCTTGGGCTTATCAGAAGTCCCCTTTTCACCCAACTTTCCTTTTTTTCTA
>JARQOD010008130.1:0-36753 GCA_033576555.1 Oophaga sylvatica
ACTGTTTTTCGGTGATTACTTTGTATCTCCGTTAATACTGCACCCACACACACAAATGATACACCATTTGAAAGATTAACTTGCCCCCTTCAGCAAGAAAATAGCCAAACAAACCACACATCCATGATTTGATCACAAAATACAGTTTAAACATTAATTTTTATAAACCTGCAGTAAGGAAAAATGACCTGCAGGTGGCACCACACTACCCCAAAGCATACTACCACAAAGCTGCTTACAGACATCACAAACAAATCCAAACATTTGCCTTGGGGCTTTCCAGCTTGCCAAACTGCTTGCCCAGCCTATTTCAGCCAAATTGGAGGATTGCACACTTCACTGCAGGTGAGTAACATATGCAAACACATTTGTAGACATGCACTGCCTATTGAATTACACACTTGCTCCGTTCATACTCCGCCTACACAAACAAATGATACACCATTTGAAAGGTCAAATGACCTGCAGGTGGCAGCACACTACCCCAAAGCACACTACCACAAAGCTGCTTACAGACATCACAAACAAATCCAAACATTTGCCTTGGGGTTTTTCCAGCTTGCCCAAGTGCTTGCCCAGCCTATTTCAGGCACATTGGAGGATTGCACACTTCACTGCAGGTGAGTCACATATGCAAACACATTTGTAAACATGCACTGCTTTTTCGCTGATTACTTCGCCCCACACACACAAATGATACACCATTTGAAAGGTAAACTTGCCCCCTTCAGCAAGAAAAGACCCAAACAAACCACACTTTTATGATTTTATCACTAAATACAGTTTAAACATTCATTTTCATAAACCTGCAGAAAGGAACAATGACCTGCAGGTGGTACCTCAACCGCAAGACATATTTTGGCCTCTACTTATCAAACCAATTTATTGTATTACCAATCTACATATATAAATACCTGTCTGTGTTTATCATCTCATGAAATACATTTACATTTGACCAGCTTGCTTTTTCTGAAATTGCCTGCGCCCCCGATGACCAATGTGCGAAAATTTAGCACAGGCCAAGCTAGTTATTATTATTATTGTTTATTTTTATATCACCATTGATTCCATGGTGCTGTATGTGAGTAGGGGTTACATCATTACGATCTGCTGCTTGCGGCTTCCTTTGCAATTACCAACTAATGAGATATTAAATGTGCTTAGTGAGAGACAAGTCCGGAGATGCTGCAGGCCATGTAGCAAGTTTAGACCAAGCTGGCTGTTCACAGTAGTATAAGCAACATGTGGCCTGCCGTTGTCTTGTTAAAAAATGGTTCTCTGAGAAATGGCCATACCAAAGATTTCACAACCAAATCAATGTAACACAGAGTTGTTAGTGTATCTGAAATGGAGACAAGAGGGGTTCGACTATTGCCAATTATGCCACCCCTCACTATAATTCCGGGAATAGGACCAGTGTGAAGTTTCCTCATGACGGTCTCTTGTATGATGGTTTCCAGACCAATGTGGTCTCCAGTCCAAGTAGTCTCCAGACCAATCTCCAGCTTTTATTGCGTGGAAGACAAAAATGGGACTCATCTATGAAGAGGATAGACTTCCATTCCAGCCTTCATTGTCATCTTGCTCTGCACCATGAAAACCTTTGAGAGCTGTGGCATTAAGTCAAAGGAACACCTATAACTGGACTTCTAGCTTAATGGTGTGCAAACATTTTCTCATAGTTGAAATAGGCCATGTTTAAACCCTAGGCTTGGTATGTGACATCCAACTTTACTTTTAGTACAAAATGGATTAATTTTGCAACCAGTGGTACAGCCATTTTTCCAAAGGGTTCCAGGACGTTTTTCAATATGACACCAGACTGCATGTTGCTTATGCGACTGTGAACAGTCTGTGTAGCCTAAACTTGCTATCATCTCCTTAACCATCTGCTCACTCTTTTTATTCTCCTTCTTTTAGTCGCAGGAGATATTGCTCCAAAGCCCGGCCCCCCATGTTATAGCAAGTCAAACCTTCCAACTGCTACACTCAGAAACCCCTCTAATCTTATTAATATTCCTTCTGTCTCTTTCAATTGTGCCCTTTGAAATTCTCGCTCAGTGTGTAATAAACTCCCCTTCATCCATGACTTCTTCCTTTCAAATTCTCTTAACCTTCTACAGTAGCTCTTACTGAAACCTGGATCCAGCAGTCAGACACCACCACTGCTGCTGCTCTCTCATATGGTGGACTACACTTCTCTCATACCCCAAGATCGGACAACAGAGCAGGTGGAGGCGTTGGTCTGCTCTTATCACCCAAATGTACTTTTCAAGTTATCCCTCAAGTACCCTCACTTGTCTTCCCTTCTTTTGAGGTCCATGCTGTCAGACTCTACATCCCCTTCTCCATGCAAGTGGCAGTGGTGTATCGTCCTCCTGGCCCTTGTCATCAGTTCCTGGATCAATTTGCCACCTGGCTTCCACATTTTCTTTCCTGTGACATCCCCACCCTCATCATGGGCGATTTCAACATATCCATTGTTCTTCCCCTCTCCCCATCTGCCTCTCACCTTTTATCTCTAACCTCCTCTTTCGGCCTCTTGCAGCATACTAACTCCCCCACGCATGAAGACGGAAACCCCCTCGACTTGGTTTTCTCCCGGCTTTGCTCAGTGGATGATTTCACAAACTCCCCTCTCCCGCTCTCTGACCACAACCTTCTTTCATTCTCTATCAAGAACTGCCATCCCGCTCAGGTCACCCCAACTTTTGACACATATAGAAACATACAAGCCATTAACACTCAGAAACTTATGAAGAACTTGCAGTCATCGTTGGCCCCTATCTCCTCTCTTTCATGTCCAGATTCTGCACTGAAGCATTACAATGAAACCCTGCAAAGATGAAACTGCACCTCCTATACATAGAACAATATGAAACAGACGCCGACAACCATGGCACACACTGCAAACACGTTTACTGCAGCAGTTCTCCAAGTGCGCCGAACGTCTGTGGAGGAAATCTAATCTATCCGAAGATTTCATACATTACAAGTTTATGCTTAAAACATACAACTCTGCCCTTCACCTCTCCAAACAAACCTATTTCAACACCCTCATCACCTCACTATCCAATAACCCCAAACGTCTCTTTGACACTTTTCACTCCCTACTGAACACAAAAGTGCAGGCTCCAACCACGGATCTCCACGCTGACGATCTGGCCAATTATTTCAAAAAATTGACCACATCCAACAGGAAATTATCTCCCAATCCCCTCATACCATGCACTGTCCTCCCTCCCCCACTGCTCACTCTCTGATGTTGAACCAGTCACAGAAGAAGAAGTAATCAGGCTCCTTGCATCTTTTCGCCCTACCACTTGCATCAGTGACCCCATTCCGTCACATCTCCTCCAGTCCCTTTCCCCTGCTGTCACCTCTCACCTAACAAAAATATTCAACCTCTCTCTCTCTTCCGGTATCTTTCCCTCCTCATTTAAACATGCCATCATACATCCATTACTTAAAAAATCATCCCTCGACCAAAACTGTGCCGCTAACTATAGACCTGTCTCTAATCTTCCCTTCATCTCTAAACTCCTGGAATGCCTCGTGCACACCCTTCTTATTCGCTATCTCTCTTCTCGACACTCTTCAATCTGGTTTCCGCTCTTTACACTCTACTGAAACTGCCCTCACTAAAGTCTCTAATGATCTTCTAACAGCTAAATCTAATGGTCACTACTCCATGCTAATTCTCTTGGATCTCACCGCAGCATTCGACACTGTGGACCATCAGCTCCTCCTCACTATGCTCCGCTCCATCGGCCTCAAGGACACCGTTCTCTCCTGGTTCTCCTCCTATCTCTCTGACCGTTCCTTCACTGTATCTTTTGCTGGTTCCTCCTCCTCTCATCTTCCCCTTACTGTTGGGGTTCCTCAAGGATCAGTCCTAGGCCCCCTCCTCTTCTCTTTGTATACTGCCCCTATTGGACAAACAATCAGTAGATTTGGTTTCCAGTACCATCTCTATGCTGATGACACCCAATTATACACTTCTTCACCCGTTAACATGTCTGCCTTTTTAGAAAACGCCAGTGATTGTCTTACCGCTGTCTCTAACATCATGTCCTCCCTCTATCTGAAACTGAAGCTGTCAAAAACTGAACTCCTCGTGTTTCCTCCCTCTACTAACCTACCTTTGCCTGACATTGCCATCTCCGTGTGTGGTTCCACCATTACTCCCCAGCAACATGCCCGCTGTCTTGGGGTCATACTTGATTCCAAGCTTTCATTCACCCCCCACATCCGATCACTGGCTCGCTCTTGTTATCTCCACCTCAAAAACATCTCTAGAATTTGACCTTTTCTTACTTTCGACTGCAAAAACTCTTTCTGTTTCTCTTATTCATTCTCGTCTGGACTATTGTAACTCTCTACTAATTGGTCGCCCTCTTACCAAACTCTCCCCTCTCCAATAGGTCTTGAATGCTGCAGCCAGGATCATATTCCTCACCAATCGTTATACCGATGCCTCTACCTTGTGCCAGTCATTACACTGGTTACCCATCCACTACAGAATCCAGTACAAACTTATTACCCTCACTTACAAAGCACTCCATGGCTCTGCACCACCCTACATCTCCTCCCTTGTCTCAGCCTACCATCCTACCAGTGCCCTCCGTTCTGCTAATGACCTGAGGTTAGCATTCTCAATAATCAGAACCTCCCACTCCCGTCTCCAAGACTTTTCACGTGCTGTGCCAATTCTTTGGAATGCACTATCCAGGTTATTACGATTAATCCCCAATCCCCACAGTTTTAAGCGTGCCCTAAAAACGCACTTGTTCAGACTGGCATACCGCCTCAACGCATTAGCCTAACTTTCCCTGTTGGCCCATTCAAAAAAATGTTCTACCATAATCAGGTACCTGTATTATGTTCTCACCCGCCGTATGCATTTAATAGCCCTCTGCGTCTGTACTGTTACATACTTTGGCTGTTAACTGGTTTATGCAGAATTACATGAACACCCGATTCTTACACTATGGCTGGTCCGAACAATGAAAGCAATTGTAACCATCTACCTTTTGTGTCTCCCCTTTTTCCTCATAGATTGTAAGCTTGCAAGCAGGGCCCTCATTCCTCTTGGTATCTACTTTGATCTGTGTTTATTGTTATGCTGTAATGTCTATTGTCTGTACAAGTCCCCTTTAAAATGTAAAGTGCTGCGGAATATGTTGGCGCTATAGAAATAAAATTATTGTTATTTATTATTATTATTATTATAGCATCTCTGGACTTGTCTCGCATTATACGCATCTGGGACATAACTGGTCAAGAATTGCAAAGAAGGGAGCTGCCCACAGCAGAACTTGATGATTTATGTGCCTTTAGCATGGCAGAACATTTCTCAGACAACTGTTAATTATTCCTTGATACAATACCAAGGGGTGTAAGCGAATGTATTTCTGCGTATGACGCTCATACTCAATACTGAAAAAGTCAAGATTTTTAAAAAATTTTGTGTTACAATGTTGAGGAGTGGATGTAGAAGAATAGCAAGTAGCTAATAAGCTAGTGCAACCTGTCGTGAAAGAACTACAGGATGTAACCATGAGCAAAACTTTTGACCCATCTCTGACGGGTTTTCAGGTGGTGATATAAGCAGGGAGCACTTCTGGAAATAAATTGCTTTTGACAACTTTATTTATTTTAGGATTTTAATCAATTAGTTACAGTTGATGCTTTTGGAATAATGCTTTAAGAAAAACATATAAAAAGTATAAAGAACTGTTTCCATATAAAAATACAAAGAGCAAACCTATGATATGCTTGTGTCACAGACTCTGCAGGTTCTCGTGTCAGCTGAGTAGAGATTTGGTTCATATGCCTTATAGAGAACTCTAGCTACAGTACAGATACTGGATTCCCATGGAAAAATATTTCTACTAGAAGTGATGCTATTCTCTTATGAGCCAGATTTCTTTTAAAGTGCACATCAATGACATCTAACTTCAGACTCTTGCAATAAATAAGCAATGGATTAAAAAATATATTCCATCACTTTTATTTTTATAGATTTATTGGCCAATCTGGTTGAAATTAAGACACTCAGACTGTTCTGTACTGAAGAAAACCAGATGTCCCAGTTAAGTGCTATATAAATATCCCAATACATTTAACGTGTGAACCACGAAGAACCAACAAAGACATTTTTCCCTCAGTAATGCCAGCCAAAAACAGCAAAATGTTAACAAACAAAGACACTTTTTCAGCCATGATAGAAAATAAAGACTCCCCATTTTACTTACGTGAGAACATAATTCACACTGACAATGCAGTGAGGTCTGGAGGATCGGCTGTTGTGCACAATTGTAGCATAGCTCTGCACCCACACCCAGCCGCCATGTTTCGCAAGGAACCGATAGTACTTAGTGGTGACTTGACCTTTTACCAGCACTGAAGAGAGAATCAAAAAGATATACTTTGTTGGTGTCTTATTGTGGAATCTGCAAGTTTTATATGTCATTTCAAGTATAGTTATTTCATCAAAGAGGTAAATGATAAATAAGGATTTTCACAGATTTTAGGTATATCTGATGACAATTGTATCATATCAAGTTATTTTTTTATTTGAAACTTTTTTCACAAAAACAAATGTAATAATATTTATTTTATAGCCACATATTTCATTACATATTACTTAAAATATAAATGTTATTATATATCTCATCTTGAAGGTACTCATTTACTTTAGATAAGTGTCAGCCGACAGCTATTTCTTCTTACTCCTCTTACATATGAACACTCAGATAGATGAACAATTATGTGTTTTCTATAGGAAGAAAGAACTAGACAACTCGGCAGTGGTTTATTTGTCGTCTGTAGAACAAAAGGATCAAGAATTTGAATTCAAGCCACCCCACCAATATCTTCTGTGAGATCATGAGTTCAGGGAGAATCAGGAGGTTCTCATATACAGTACAGACCAAAAGTTTGGACACACCTTCTCATTCAAAGATTTTTCTGTATTTTCATGACTATGAAAATTGTAGAATTACACTGAAGGCATCAAAACTATGAATTAACACATGTGGAATTATACATTACACTTTACAAAAAATTGTGAAGCAACTGAAAATATGTCTTATATTCTAGGTTCTTCAAAGTAGCCACCTTTTGCTTTGATTACTGCTTTGCACGCAAAAAAGGTGAACGGCTGGACTCTATATGCCTAGTTCCCACCGTGAAGCATGGAGGAGGTGGTGTGATGGTGTGGGGGTGCTTTGCTGGTGACACTGTTGGGGATTTATTCAAAATTGAAGCGGTGAGCAGTCCAGCTTACCCCAAACCATCTCGATTGGGTTCAGGTCTGGTGACTGTGGAGGCCAGGTCATCTGGTGTAGCACCCCAACACTCTACTTCTTGGTTAAATAGCCCTTACACAGCCTGGAGGTGTGTTTGGGGTCATTGTCCTGTTGCAAAATAAATGATGGTCCAACTAAACGCAAACTGGATGGAATAGCATGCTGCTGCAAGATGCTGTAGTAGCCATTCTAGTTCACTATGCCTTCAATTTTGAATAAATCCCCAACAGTGTCACCAGCAAAGCACCCCCACACATCACACCATCTCCTCCATGCTTCACGGTGGGAACCAGGCATGTAAAATCCATCCGTTCACCTTTTCTGCGTGCAAAGCAGTAATCAAAGCAAAAGGTGGCTACTTTGAAGAACCTAGAATATAAGACATATTTTCAGTTGTTTCACACTTTTTTGTAAAGTGTAATGTATAATTCCACATGTGTTAATTCATAGTTTTGATGCCTTCGATGTGATTCTACAATTTTCATAGCCATGAAAATACAGAAAAATCTTTGAATGAGAAGGTGTGTCCAAACTTTTGGTCTGTACTGTACATTAGCATATAATTGTTAGTCACAAATGACCAAAACATAGAGCTATAGCACATCATATATACAATAACGAACCTAACTCAGACATGAACTGAGTATATCTATTAAAGATTTATTAATTTTAACAATATGACTCTCTTTTTTACTGAGGCTGTTTCAGTTCTGGCCGGAGTTAGGCTGATTATTAGTGTATAGTTGGCCTAATTTCATCTAATGTGTATGAAGACCTTTAAATTTACTATATGTCCTCCTAAACACACTTATTTTAGAAATAATATACATTAAAGGCAATCTGTCACCTATTTTTTCGACTATAAGCTGCGGCCACCGCCATCAGGGGCTTATCTACAGCATTCTGTAATGCTGTAGATAAGCCCCCGATGTAACCTGAAAGAGAAGAAAAACGAGGGGCGGTCCAGGATCCGGTCCGGTCCGATGGGTGTCGTGGTCCGGTTCGGCACCTCCCACCTTCTAACAAAGATGTCCTCTTCTTGGATTCCTGTTGTGGCTCCGGCGCAGGCGCACTGCTCTGCCCTGTTGAGGGCAGAGCAGAGTACTGCAGTGTGCAGGCGCCGGGAAAGGTCAGAGGGGTCCGGCGCCTGCACACTGCAGTACTTTACTCTGCCCTCAACAGGGAAAATCAGTGCGCCTGTGCAGGAGCCGCGACGGGAAGCAAAGAAGATGACGTCTTCGCTAGAAGATGGGAGGCGCCGGACCAGACCATGACACCCATCGGACTGGACCGCCCTTGGGTGAGTATAATCTGACTCTTTTTTCTTCTCTTTCAGGTTGCATTGGGGCTTATCTACAGCATTACAGAATGCTGTAGATAAGCCCCTGATGGCGGTGGCCACAGCTTATAGTCGAAAAAATAGGTGACATTCCCTTTAAAATGATTCTCTGGCATTATATCAGTAAGCTAAATCAGATATTAGCAAAGTGTGACCCATGGGCTACATATGGCCCTTTGGCTGTTCCTGTCCAGCCTGTGGCATCTCACATCATTCGGCAACCTCCTCCCCTAGCTACATCCACCCCCACTCCCTTTCCCCCCGAGTCTACTTTTCACGGCATCAGCAGACTCAGATAGTTGGAGGAAACTGTGTGAGGGGTCCATTATACCATGTGGAGGGGAGCCATGGGTAATATCATTCTATGTGGGTGGATCTGTGGGGCCCACCATACTGTGTGAGTAAGGGGCTATTTTGGACTCATACTGTGTGGGGGAATTGTGGGGGCATCATACTGTGTGGGGAGCCGTGAAGGAATCATATTGAATTGGTGAATGTGTGGGCCATCATAACAGGTAGGAAGGCTGTGGAGGACATCATACTGTGTGTGTGAAGCTGTGGGGGCATTGTACTGTGCACTATGGAGACATCATACAGTGTGTGGAGGGCTGTGGGGCCATCATGTTGTTTGTGAGAGGCCATCATACTGTGTCATGGCTGCAGGGGCATTATACGATGTGTTTGGGGCTGTGGGTGGGGAACTCTGGGGACATTATGCTATATGTGGGGGGCATTATTCTGTGGGTGTTACGGGGGGCATCATACTGAGTGGGGGTGAGCTGTTGAACAATAAGCCCTATCATAAAGTGCATACCCTATCATAAAGTGCATTATCATTAGCAGCTAGTCAACATACTTAATTCTGCTCAATATTAAAACATAAAATTAATATAAAGTAATAATAAAATAATAATGTGCAGAACTAAGTCACTGTCTATCCTGGGACCCCTTGGAAAACTAATTGTCCACTTCTGAGATAAACTGATTGTGTAAGGTGGTTTAAAGAAAGGAGAAATTCCGACTTAAGGCTATCGAAAAGCGCCAACCACAATACATATATTAAATACCAGATACAGTGTTCCTAAGTATAACACAGTCACTAACTTCATGCACTCTTGCAGTTTTCTTCGCTGTTATCTACTGCTGTTCACTGTGCGGAGGGAGATGCTGTGTGCTGCCTGTGAATGAGAGTCGGGCTAGCGTGCTAAGTATAATAGATCCTTCCTTCCTTATTCACAAAAAATGTTCCTCCCTGTGGTTAAAAGAGCAGACAATCCTGAAATTGCTATTGTTCTGCCAGTGTCAGTCCCTTGTGTAAATAAGATGATCTTTTCACTGAAATAATGTGGGCGGCATCTCTATTAAGATGTTGACTCCTATGAGTTAGGAAGTGGTGCCTAATGGTGGGTCTCCATGAACCGAGCACTTGTTTTTTCTAATATATATTCTTCAGGAACTACACTATATACAAGACACTATGTACACATCTCTCATAAACAAGCAGTGCTGTCCCTGCAATGAGGGGGTGGTAGCTCTCAGGGTCTGAATGGCTGCAGAATACATACACAGCGTGAGCACATATAAAGCTTGGTTCAGCTAACTGAAATGTTTAATTTAATTATTTTATTTTTAAAGCAGCAAAAGACATTCACAAAGGTCACATTTGCTTTTGTATTCACTACTAGTAACAACATTACTAAATGTATTACATTGCAAAGCACAATATACAGTATGGACATATGAACCACAGTAAAGGCAATGATAGATGTCTACATAAACTAGATTCACAAAGAAACTGGGCATTTTGGAAAATTCTTACACTATTCCTTTTGAACTGGATATAAAAGGATAAGAGTAGAAGAATTTTGCTATAATTTAGGTCATTTAGCTCACATACTATAAAGAAGTAAGAACCACGTTATCCTAAATGTACGAATATGATGAATGAAAAGATTGTAATTTGGCATCACTTTCCCTTTTTGGTCACTTTGTACACAGAGATTCACAAAACAAAAGCCAATGAAATCTAATCAAAAGGGACAAGGTTTGACACAATGGGGTGCAAGGGCCCGGACAACGCAAGAGCAACCATGCCAAGCAGACACGCCTGAGTGACAATTATCTACTAAAGGAAAGTGCAGTAACAAGCTTATGAATGAGAATCAATGATAAGTGCGTGCGCATGGATGTACTCAACTGTGAATGTATATTATGGACAATCACATAAAGGAATTGTTCAAATGTGTCTAGCATATAGTAAATAGCACGATGAGCAATGTTGGAAACACTGTTACAAATCTGATATTGTCTCAACTTTTTTTTCTTACTTTGCAGCAGATGTTCTGATAATACTTATGCTAATGTGAGAAAGACCATGTTAATAAAGCAGCATTATCAATTAACAGTGTAGAGCTGGTTTGTCTCTTTACTACTTTGACAGTGAGTGACACATCTGTCTATCCTCGGAGCATCTATGCCCCGACAGCGAGAGCTCATAGATCCTGCTGGGCCAAATGTGCAGTGAATACTATTGTGTTCATCACATGGAACACTTCCAACATATTCTCAGTGTTGATAAAAGCCATGTCCTGCAGTCTTTATAGCTCAGTAGTCAGATTGGACACATGTCATCTATGATATTTCAATATTAAGACAGCAGTTAATAATCTACAATGTTGTTGCCAGCAGAACATATTATACATATATAGGTCATTTATTTGAATTTGTTTAATTTAATACCACATTTTTTGCATTATCTATCATTCAAGAAGTAATTCTTTACATTGATAAGGTGGACCATTTATTATAGGGATCTTCTTGTATCTGACCAGCCACATTTTCATTAATTAGACTATATAATTTTTCAATTTCATTGTAATAGCAAACACACTAATGTCCGTGATCTAATATTTCTAACCATGACTATTATAAACTGTAAAATAAGGTTTTGACTTGTAGAATCAAGCAGCAGCATTATGCCAATAGATAGAGATACCAGAGGTGGGACCGCAATCTAACAGATATATGGCGTCAAAGGTGAGAAACCCTTTAGAATTGAATTTAACACAAATTATGAAATATGTCAGTTAGATTAAGTTTTATGACATTTCTCTTTGGTACCTTTCCTTCAGCCAAACAAAAAACAAATCGAACATTGCCACATAGTACTAACTGGATAATGTCGTTTTCCTACAAAGCAAAAGATGATGCTAAAGAACACCCATGAAATTAAGAGATAATTAATGAATAAACTGAATCCTTACATAAGTGATGTGCACACCGCAAGTGAAATGTGTCACATCCATGAACGTGATGATACAACGTCTTCTCAATAAGATCTTGAGGTTCATATCCAGTTAACTCTGCAACTCTAAAGGGAAGAAAGCACATAATGAGCAGAACATCCCAAAGTGTTACTTCTATAGTTTTAGATAAATTATATCTAATTTCCTGTATTCAGACCATTTACGTTGATACTGACAACTTATGTTCATAAAAAAATTATGTATCATGTTAAAAAATTTTCACAAGAACATCATCCATAAGTTTACTTGAAATGGGCTTCTCTCAGTGGTAAAAACGAATCATTTATAACACATATTCTGTTACTGAATACTCA
The DNA here is from genome assembly GCA_033576555.1 of Oophaga sylvatica. NCBI lineage: Eukaryota > Metazoa > Chordata > Amphibia > Anura > Dendrobatidae > Oophaga > Oophaga sylvatica. Next base: position 12,272 of record JARQOD010008130.1, read on the forward strand.
GTGATGACAAGTAGAGATGAGCAAATTTGTTCAGATTCGGTTCCGAATACGATCGGATTCGAATTTTGTGTTTGCAATATTTGTCGAACACAACCGAGCGTCATTAGGAGCAGAAATTACCGAATATGTTCGGAACCGAACATAATACAAACATTCAGCACAAATGCTGTTCGAATATGACTCAAACATGTCAAAATCAGATTCGGGGACAAAATCTGAGCAAATTCGCTCATCTCTAATGACAAGCTTACCTGGAATCTAGAAATATTAGCTTCATATCAAGGCTAGCTCTGAACATGAACATATTGCTATGGAGTTTGATCTCAGTGACAGCACTGGGAGGGAGGGAATGGCCAACGGCAACCAAGCCTACATTTTGGTAACAGCCATCAAACGGAGACATGTCTAGACTATACTGTCTGATCTTGAGATATCCACTGCAATGAATGACCTGTAAAACACAGAAATGAAAAATATCATATTACTTCTGCTTCCATTCACATTTGTAGTATTGATGATCACATAGACAACATCCATAAAAGCTGGCATCCAATTTTCTAAGCATAAATTTTTTTGTTTGCAACTACAGGTAAAGGACTCTTTTGTATAAAGATTCAAGTAATTTTAAGGCCTCATTCCCATATATTTTTCCTTAATTGTAAAATACCAGAGGGGGGCTGAAGTCTCATATGTCTATGTAATCATTCCAGTCATCTGGCACATCAGTTCTAAAGACAGATCAAAAAACATTGCATTATTTTCATCAGTTGTGTCCTATTCAGATATGAAACTACTGGCTGGACACGACTGATATATTTGTACCCAGTTAAGACATCTACAAGGTAAAATATATAAGGTATTTACAGTCACCTACCTTATATCCCCCACAAGTTAGACCTGCATTCCGCTTTGCCAGCACACACTTCATCCGTAAGAAGAAAGAACGCTCTATTTCATATTCTGTAAGTCAAGTGAACTAAAATTAGCTTTACATCCCAGTCTCTGAGTAGGTGACACTGATCTGAGCCTCCACATTCAGAAAGAGAGGGATAGGTAGTGATTTACCCTGCACAAAGTGGGAATGATATGGTTGGTGTGCTGTAAGCACTGCAGTCATCTCATCATGATCAGCGGGGTGAATGTACTCGTAGATGCTATTTCCAGTCAATTCTACCTACAGAAAGAGAGGATCGTCAATGGAATCAAATGCAAATAATGAAAATGCCCAATGCATGTACAAAACATCTGAGAAATGGGAAGACTTTAATGATAAAATTATTAGGAATAGAAGAATTGTATGAGGGAAATAAAATAAACAAATCCGAGACACAGACAAATGCAATTGTAAACTGTATTCCCACTAGACCTGGGGGTATTGACAGAATGCATGTCAACTCTTTATCAATACTTGTTAGATGATAAGATACTCAGATACTCTAATTAACACCTGCAGGCGTGGGTAACCATACAAGAACAAATAGTCACCCATAATTGCTTACCTGTGATAAGCCCAGGTGAACCGAAGCAGTCTCGGAGATATACATGATTTTCCCATCAGGTGCCACCACAAAAATGAAACCATCCAAGGTCTATGCAGGAGAATGGAAATAAAATAAACAGAAAATTCAGACTCCCAGATCTGAATACCTAGAGTGCAGCAATTTAAATACAATTTACATTTTGAAAGCACTTGGGTGGTCAGATGTCCCTTCACCTCTTGCTTAAACATCTCATTGTCGAATCAAACATGGCATTAGACAGGAGAGTGCTATATGGGAAATGGGTTTAATCTTCTAGTGTTTAACATTTCCAACGCTTATCACCTGTAAACACTGTGAAGATATATGACTCTCAGCAGGGAAAGTGGCTTTAAGCTACTACAATGCAGAAATTGACTTTACAGACTATTCTGCCTCTCACTTCACTGGTGCCTGATAAACAGTTTAAACAAGTAACAACAGGGATTAGATATGTATTTTCCTAAACACAACAATCAGTTATTCCATTACAATGTTATTTCCCAGACTTAGTATACAGCAACAATATAGTAAGACAGGACGCCTGGCTTCATGCAGGAAGTTATTACATAGAAGAAATACATGTATCTACCATTTATATAAATACAAATCTATAAAATTAACAAAAACATTTTACTAGAATTGATTAAATTCTAGTTTATAAATACTTACTAAACTAATAAATAGATGTAAATATCACCCTAAACTGTAGCATAATGATAACAGTGCATTTACTCTATGGCAATGTGGGAAAGCATGTAGAAGTTTATAAGTTACACAATGTGATAATTAAATGTGTGCTGAAAGGTCTGCATTCTTTAATCATTAATTGGAAATAGCTGTTTCCCTGCATGTTCTACCTGTAAAAGATGAGATCCCAGTTCTCGACCAACATTATCCAAGGTACTAGGTCTGCTGGAATGGCCCCAGGCTTCTCCAAGTCCTGTATGCATAAACAAACAGAAGAATTGGTGAGAAAGCTGGATGTGGACTCTTGGACCAGAGGTCATCTGCTACATTATCTCACTGCAAACAGCAGCTTTTCATTCCAAACACAATGCATTTCAAATACTAGGAAACCTTGACCTGACTGCTGTAAATTCTGGATATAAATAAAATGCAAATGGTAAGGCTTATAGTGGAATAGTTGCAGGACAAAGAAATCTGATTCCGTAGCTGCTCCTACAGCCACTAAAATAATTCTCATTATTTTCTTTAATGAACCTATAATAACACTGCAAAACCTACACATTACATAGTTCTAAAATGATAAAAAGTAGATAGATAGATAGATAGATAGATAGATAGATAGATAGATAGATAGATAGATAGATAGATGTCTGCACAGGAGAAACCACAAGAATTACTGTTATTGTGAACAGTTAATCAAGTTGAAGATAAAATGATCTCTAAAAGGCCTAAAGTTAAAGATGACGCATTTCCTTTGTATTTTTGGCCAAAAAATATATTGTCATTTTTTACATTTTAAAAATTATAAAACTGAAAATGGCCTGGTGCAAAAATTTGAGCACCTTTCGAGATTTGTGTGTGTTCAAATAAGTTTGACCAAGGTTTCAGACCTTAATTAGCCTGTTAGGGTTATGGTTTGTTCACTATAATCATTAGGAAAGGCCAGGTGATGCAAATTTCCCAGCTTCATAAAAACTCACTCTCCTCTAAACTAAACTTGTGCCAAAAAACAGCAGCCGTGGGTTCTTCTAAGCAGCTGCCTAGCACTCTGAAAATTAAAACGGTGGAGGCCCACAAAGCAGGAGAAAGCTATAAGAAGATAGCAAAGCGTTTTCAAGTTACCCTTTCCTCAGTTCAAAATGTAACTAAGAAATGGCAGTTAACAGGAATGGTGGAGGTCAAGATAAGGTCTAGAAGCAAAATGTCAGTGAGAACTGCTCGTAGGTATGCTAGAGAGGTAAATCAGAAGCCCCGCTTGACTGCAAAAGACCGGCAGAAAGATTCAGCAGACTATGTAATAGTTGTACATTGTTCTACTGTTCATAGACACCTGCACAAATATGGCCTTCATGGAAGAGTCACCAGAAGAAAACCTCTCCTGCATCCTCACCATAAAATTCAGCTTCAGAAGTATGCAAAAGAACATCTAAACAAGATGCATTTTGGAAACAAGTCCTGTTAACTGATGAGATTGAAATAGAACTATTTTGCCACCATGATCAAAGGCATGTGTGGAAAAAAAAGGGCACAGAATTTCAGGAAAAGAACATCTAGCCAAACCATAAAGCATGGGGGTAGATCAATCATGCTTTGGGTTGTGTTGCACTCAATGGCATGGAGAAAATTTCACAGATAGAGGGAAGAACAGATTCAGTGAAATTTCAACAACTTCTTAATGCAAACATAGCACCATCTATAAAAAAAGCTGAAGTTGAAAAGAGGATGGCTTCTACAAATAGATAATGATCCTAAACAGGGCAGCACGGTGGCTCCTTGCAGCGCTGGAGTCCTAGGTTCGAATCCCACTAAGGACAACATCTGCAAGGAGTTTGTATGTTCTCCCCGTGTTTGCGTGGGTTTCCTCCCACATTCCAAAAATATACAGATAGGGAATCTAGATTGTGAGCCCCTTCGGGGACAGCGATGATAATGTGTGCAAAGCGCTGTGGAATATGTTAGCGCTACATAAAAATAAAGATTATTATTATTATAAACACACGTCAAAATCCACAATAGACTACCTCTATAGGTGCAAGCGAAAAGTGTTAAATTGGCCCTCTGAGTCCCCTATTCTGAACATAATTGATAATCTGTGCAAGACCTCAAAATAACAGTGCATATAAGACGACCCAGGAATCTCACAGAACTGGAAGAATTTTGCAAGGAAAAATGGATGAAAATCCCTCAAATAAGAATTGAAAGACTCTTGGCTGGCTACAAAGTGTTTACAAACTGTGATTCTTTCAAAAAGGTGTGCTTCTAGGTATTAACCATACAGGGTGCCCAAACTTTTGCAACAAACCATTTTCCTTTTTTGTAGTTTTTAAAATGGAAAAACATGAAAATGTACGCATATTTTAAATAAATAGGGTAGCGAACCCTTCTTGTCTACAATAGTAGAAGTTCTAGAAATGTAAACCCCTCTTATTAGATTTTGGTATCTGTAGTACTGTCGATGTACATCTCGGAACAGAATACCCATTCACATTTTAGGTGGCCCTCGAGAGAGGGTGTTGCAATCACAAATATTGGCAGTCGTACCAAAGAAGGTTATGCACCTCTGGTCTAGTAGGACTGCTTAAAATTCTGAGAGGGATGGAAAGATTTCACCTGGGTCATGTACAATCTAATATAGAAGAAAATAGAGTGAATCTCGGAGAAATGTGTTATACAGACCATCACTGAAGTTGAGCCTTATAATCACTCCTTTGAATTGCTCCAAAGTCTTCCAGTCTCTCCAAATTCCTCATTACTCCATGCCATTATTCAACTTTTTGGATTGTCTTCATTTTCAAATATTTAGTTATCCCACAGAATACTGCAGAAAGTGAAGGCTTTTCTTCTGAGGAAGCAGTGAAACCGGGAAGACTGAAAGTAGTAAGACCTTCAAGTCGATCATTAGCCTTATGTCCAGATGTGTATCTATCATATCTACACTTTCACACCAAAATAGTTCTATTAAAGGGTAGACCAACCAATATGCTCCTTCAAATCGCCCACATCACCAGCAATGTGCTGGGACACATAGCCTTTTTTTAATGTTATTCACAGGTACAATGTACCGTATATACTCGTGTATAAGCCGAGATTTTCAGCCCATTTTTTAGGGCTGAAAGTCCCCCTCTCGGCTTATACGCGGGTCATATACGGGGGTCGGCGGGGGAGGGGGAGCGGGGGTGTCGGATTATACTCACCTCTCCGCCGCCGCGGTCTCTGCAGCCCCCCTGCTTCTCCCACTATCTCCGGCTCCTTCCTGCAGCGGTCACATGGCACCGCTCATTAAAGTCATGAATATGCACATAATCATGACTTTAATGAGTGGTAGCACATGACCGCTGTAGGAAGGAAGCGCTGCAGAGATCGCCGGGAGAAGAGGAGAGTCTGCAGGGACATGCGGCGGAGGGGTGAGTATAGCTATATTTACCTGTCTTCTCTCCACCGGCGGTGAATTATCAGCAGAGGGCGCGATGACGTCATTAGTGAGCGCCGCGCCCCCTGCCAGATCATTCACTGTCAAGGACCAGGAAGAGGACACAGCGCTGCGGTGCAGAGAGGTCAGATAAATATCTCAGGTGCCAGGGTCCTGAGCGAGCGGTGACGCCGGCACCTGTCCCCTATAGCACGCCGGTGTCCCCGCCTGCTCAGGACACCGGCACCTGGCCCCCAGCGACGAGAGGTGAGTATGTCTTTTTTTTTTTGCAGCAGCAGCAGCAGCATATGGGGCATAATCTGGAACATATGGGGGCATAATATGGAGCATATGGGGGCATAATATGGAGCATATGGGGGCATAAGCTGTGGAACATATGGGGGCATAATATGGAGCATATGGGGGCATAATATGGAGCATATGGGGGCATAAGCTGTGGAACATATGGGGGCATAATCTGGAGCATATGGGGGCAAAATATGGAGCATATGGGGGCATAATATGGAGCATATGGGGGCATAATATGGAGCATATGGGGGCATAAGCTGTGGAACATATGGGGGCATAATCTGGAGCATATGGGGGCATAATATGGAGCATATGGGGGCATAAGCTGTGGAACATATGGGGGCATAATATGGAGTATATGGGGGCATAAGCTGTGGAACATATGGGGCATAATCTGGAGCATATGGGGGCATAATCTGTGGATCATACGGGGGCATAATCTGTGGAATATATGGGGGCATAATCTGGAGCATATGGGGGCATAATCTCTGAAGCATATTGGGCATAATCTGGAGCATATGGGGGCATAATCTGGAGCATATAGGGGCCCAGGAGGTCCCTTCCAACTCTACCATTCTATGATTCTATAATCTGTGCAGCATATGGGGGCATAATCTGTGGAGCATCATATGGGGGCATAATCATTTTTCACCCTAGGCTTATACGCGAGTCAATAAGTTTTCCCAGTTTTTTGTGGCAAAATTAGGGGGGTCGGTTTATACACGGGTCGGCTTATACATGAGTATATACGGTACTTTATAGAAAGGATTTAAATCTTTAATTCTTGATAATAAATTGAAGATAGAACTTTGTGTAAAATTGTAAAGGTATCTCTCCATTCCTTTTCTGATATTACTGACCCTAAGTTTTCTATTTTTATATGCCAGGTTGACCATGTTGCAAACATGCTTGTTTTTTTATTTTATTTTAAAAAAAAAACAAGCAACTGATTATTCAAAGATGAAGATTTGGTCTATTTCCCATTATTTCTCTTAAAAGAGATGTCAGATTTCCTTGCATGATACCTTTATGAAAAACAAATCTTTCGGTTTGTGGAGAAACTGAGCACCCATATAGATATAATTTTTCACAGTCAGGACCATTATGATTACAGGGACTTACAGTGAAAGATACCTAAACTAATACAGCTGAACTTTTCATGTGGAAAATCATTTTTTACTGTTTCAAATACCATTAATTTGTGCAACACTGCACATAAATTTTCTACTGCACTAACTATGAAAATTGTCTCTTCAGAGAGGAAGAGGACTAGAACTCTAGCACCACCTATTGGAAGCAGCGATCCTAAAAGCAAATATTGAATCTTTAACAAGCCATTCATCAGTGCAATGAATGAGATCTGCTTTGGCAAATGGCAAGGCTTGTTAAAGAGTCGATATTGACTTTTAGGATAGCTGCTTCCAATAGGTTGCGCTAGAGCTCTAGTCCTCTTCCTCTCTGAAGAGACAATTTGCATATTTAATATTTCAGAGGTGCATGCATGGCTTATAAGTCTCCTCACTCTGACAAGTCATGCTTGGCTTGTCACTCTCCACAAAGAAAAAAACATTACCCCTTAGACTAGTGAACTGAAAAAAGAATTTTTTTTAAACAATTCTTCATCAAGCGACATTAATTGTTCTAGGATATAGATATAGATCAAAACATGTCCTTTCCAAGTAGATCATTAATAACAACTAAAGATGTAGTAATATAATTAAATCTGGATTTATTACTAATTATTACCATTTTATCACACAGTATCTTGCATAAATAGATGAGAATTGCAATCTGTGTAAATTGACAGTGTTGTCCATTTATTCATTGCTATTTATTACATCTGATTCATTCTGCCCAAACAACGGACAGCTTGAATCAAAGCCTGAATGTACAATTTACAATTGCAGCCAGGTACAGAATATATTCTCTGATGGAGTTTCAGAAAAATTGAAACTTTGAAGATTTGGCCTGGGACCATTGCTGGAGATGAGACTAGACCATCTCCATTCTAGGCTGGCTCTTAACAGCGCTGCTATATGTGATTGATAGTTCTCTAACTCATGTGTGCATAGGGAAAGACCTATCAATCACTTACAGTGGAGTGGGAGAAGCCGATCGGGGGCCATGCCAGACTTTTCTTATCGAAGCCAATGGGACTCGGCTGCAGCTCTGAAACCCCAGAGTATTTCAGTAAAAATATACCTGCCTGCACTAGTACCACCAGACTCTGATTCATGCAGCCTGCTGTTTGGCAGCATAAATTGGATTATAGGTTACCTTTAACAAATGTATCATGGACATTATTTTGTGACACTAATATAGTAGTCTGTGAGGAAGACTGGGAGTGTCAGACCTGTCCAAAGCCAACAATCCCTTTAATGAAATAAGTGAAAGCTGAATGACAAGAAGCTAGAAACTTAAGGTACTGCCACACTTAGCGATCTCGTTAGCGATCTCGATAACGACGCAAGCTAACGAGATCGTTTTTGTGATCTCTTTTAGGTCGCTAGTAGCTGCCAAACAGGAGATCTCAAAAACGACTCATCAGCGGTCAGCGATCTCTTTAACGACTTTGGCGGTCGTTAGGACGTCATTAGCATGTACTGAGCACTTCTGATTCATAGGAATTTCCAGCATCGCTCCTGCTCTCTGCGTCCTGCTAGCCTGCTTTGCAACTTCTGCGATCCTCTCTGTGAAGCAAAAGAGAACTTACAGACATTGCGATCCACTCCGTGACGCAAAACAGTCATATGCGTCACAAACGAGGTCGCTCGTCGTTCGCAAAAGGTGCCAAACGCAGTGATTCAGGCTCACCAGCAGGACGCCAACGATCAAAAAACGGTCCAGAACTCTAGTGAACGATCAGCGACATCACAGCAGGGGCCACATCGTTGCTACATGCCACACACAACGAGGTCGCTAACGAGATCGCAAAATAGTGACGTTTTAGTGATCTTGCTTGCGATCTCGTTTGCGATCTCGTTTAGTGTGGCATACCCTTTAGATGAGCACTAGGGAAACTTGGCTGGAAAACAGAAGCTGGTCAGTAGAGTTACAACAGCTATATGCTCTAAATGTGCCTCCAGAAATAGCATAGCACATCATCAGTTTAATAATCTTCACCTTTTACTCAGTCATGAATCTTACACCAACAGCATCAATCTGGCTTTTCCAAAAGCATGTTGAAGCTCTAAATATGTGTCATAATTCTCATAGGATAAATGGTAAGTTTGTGATAACACAGAGATAATTCATATTTTCAACTATTAGTTGACAACAAAAAATAAGTAATAATGTCAGAAAATATGGTGTCAAAATATTACTAAATTACTTCCTCAAATGCCAACAGATCCAATAGTTTAAGAAAGGTATGTATAAGACATAATAGGATACATCTGACAAAGTTACACAACTTTGTAATGTATTCTAGAGAATTAGGGTCATCACAATTACAAGTAAGTCTTACAGACAAGACGACTTGTGACATATAACATCTAAATTACTCAGCAATTAGGATATTTTTAGACACCAAAAAGTGTCAATTCTACGAAATTATTGAAATAGGTATGAAAATTTGAGTAATACAGGGATGTTTATGAAAGTGTATCATGGCATGAATAAGGGGATTTCTGTAAACCTCAGAGAAAACTTGCTGATCTCTAAAGCATTTTGGATTCCATTAATCCAGTAAGATTTTGTACAAATATTGACTTTTAAGACCATAATTACCCTCTCCAGGAGTGGTCAACCAACAAACATCACTTCAAGAGTAAAGGTACTGCCACACTACACAATCCTGCTAGCGATCTCGTTAGCGTCACATACTAATGAGATCGCTAGCGGGATTGTTTCTATATCGCTAGTAGCTACCTAACTTAGCGATGTCGTTAAGGACGCTATCGCGGTTAGCGATCTCCTTAACGACTTTAGCGGTACAAAAGTACCGCTAAATCGCTAAGAAAAGGTGCTACACTTAGCGATTATACTTACCCAGCGGGAGCGCCGGCGATAAAATAGGGTCCGGAACGATTCCAGCGACGAGCGAGATCACAGCAGGATCTCAGCAGGGAGCTCGTCGCTGGTAGATGCCGCACACTACAACATCGCTAACGGGATCGCTAAATAGTGACGTTTTTTAGCGATCCCGTTAGCGATGTTGTTTAGTGTGGCATACCCTTTAGGGATATAATAGTCCACCAGATCCTAATGTAACCTCTAAGTAATGGAAGGACTCTCACATTAGCTAATATTAATTTTAATGAGTTGATCATCAGGAGGACACTGAAGAACACTGGTGTGTATGAGAGGATTGCATGGAGAAAGCCACTGCTCTCCAAAAAGAACATTGCCAGAAGGCTTTTGAAACAATATTTTGTGGATGGATGGGACCAAAATAGAGCTTTTGGGTTTGAATGAGAAGGGATATGTTTGGAGAAAGAAAAATATTGCATTACAGCATATAACCCTCGAAACTACAGAAGTGGTTGTACCATGGTTCGAGCACGTTTTGCTGCAACTGTGCCACGATGGTTTGTCATCATTGATAGAAAAATTAATTCTGAATTTTACAACCCAAAGCACACAAGTCATCCTACAAAGAATAATTAAAGCAGAATAAAGTTAACATTTTGGAATGGCCAAGTCAAAGTCTTGACCTTAATCCTATACAATTTTGGTGGGAGGACCTACAGCGTGCAGTTCATAGGCGAAACCACCCCCACTCGTCCCAACATAGCAGAGTTGAAGCTGTTTGTTGGGAGGAATGGGCTACAATTCAACTAAACTGATAATCAGGACTAGTGTTGAGCATTCCGATACCGCAAGTATCGGGTATCGGCCGATATTCGCGTTATCGGAATTCCGATACTTAATTCCGATACTTTTTCCATATCGTATACCGGAATCGGAAGTTCCCATAATTCTTTGAGAGGCAATGTGATTTTAGTCAGCCAATGAGGAATCCTACGAAGTGTGGGCACATCCTGTGATGCTGCGGTCATCTTAACTAATGGCATGGCTGTGATTGGCTGCTGAAATGATGTCAGAATGCACTATAAAAGGCGCCGCCGCCATTTTAGCGTCACTGTGCTGTGAACTCAGTAAGGGACAGAACGCTACTCTGCTCACTCTGAGGGACAGTTAGATATTGCGATTTTGTGTACTACTGTGCTTGAGGCAGGCTAGTTTACCAACCGCTGTGTAAAGCTTCATTTTGCCAGTGTTGTTTTAACAGCTCTGTGCAAGGTGTGTGTGTGACAGTGCAGGTGACGCTGCAGTTTGCTCTGCATCCACCGCTGTTTGTAGGCATCTGCACGTGTCCCTTTTTTTTTTTTTTTTTTTTTTTTTTTATTTTATTTAGTGGAATTGGTGCAGCTCCATTATATTAGAAAAAAATCAAATCTATTAGTGTGACGTGCTTCCATCCGTATACAATACATTGGTTGCAAACACTATAGAAGTACAGAAAGGAGCTTTTCACAGATTGTGGACAGTTGTGTTTCAGTGTTCACTTCAGTCTGTGTTTTTTACTTTTTTGAGTGCAGATCACGCTCCAGTTACATGTTCAAGCACTGCTGCTTGTACTCTGCTGAGCGTGTCTCAGTGGCTCATCCTTTTCATTTATCTCCAATTGGTTCTGCTACATTCCATTTAAAATAAATCTAATCTATTAGTGTGACGCGCTTCCATCCGTATACAATACATTGGTTGCAAACACTATAGAAGTACAGAAAGGAGCTTTTCACAGATTGTGGACAGCTGTGTTTCAGTGTTCACTTCAGTCTGGTTTTTTTACTTTTTTGAGTGCAGATCACGCTCCAGTTACATGTTCAAGCACTGCTGCTTGTACTCTGCTGAGCGTGTCTCAGTGGCTCATCCTTTTCATTTATCTCCAATTGGTTCTGCTACATTCCATTTAAAATAAATCTAATCTATTAGTGTGACGCGCTTCCATCCGTATACAATACATTGGTTGCAAACACTATAGAAGTACAGAAAGGAGCTTTTCACAGATTGTGGACAGTTGTGTTTCAGTGTTCACTTCAGTCTGTGTTTTTTACTTTTTTGAGTGCAGATCACGCTCCAGTTACATGTTCAAGCACTGCTGCTTGTACTCTGCTGAGCGTGTCTCAGTGGCTCATCCTTTTCATTTATCTCCAATTGGTTCTGCTACATTCCATTTAAAATAAATCTAATCTATTAGTGTGACGCGCTTCCATCCGTATACAATACATTGGTTGCAAACACTATAGAAGTACAGAAGGAGCTTTTCACAGATTGTGGACAGTTGTGTTTCAGTGTTCACTTCAGTCTGTGTTTTTTACTTTTTTGAGTGCAGATCACGCTCCAGTTACATGTTCAAGCACTGCTGCTTGTACTCTGCTGAGCGTGTCTCAGTGGCTCATCCTTTTCATTTATCTCCAATTGGTTCTGCTACATTCCATTTAAAATAAATCTAATCTATTAGTGTGACGCGCTTCCACCCGTATACAATACATTGGTTGCAAACAATATAGAAGTACAGAAAGGAGCTTTTCACAGATTGTGGACAGTTGTGTTTCAGTGTTCACTTCAGTCTGTGTTTTTTACTTTTTGAGTGCAGATCACGCTCCAGTTACATGTTCAAGCACTGCTGCTTGTACTCTGCTGAGCGTGTCTCAGTGGCTCATCCTTTTCATTTATCTCCAATTGGTTCTGCTACATTCCATTTAAAATAAATCTAATCTATTAGTGTGACGCGCTTCCATCCGTATACAATACATTGGTTGCAAACACTATAGAAGTACAGAAAGGAGCTTTTCACAGATTGTGGACAGCTGTGTTTCAGTGTTCACTTCAGTCTGTGTTTTTTACTTTTTTGAGTGCAGATCACGCTCCAGTTACATGTTCAAGCACTGCTGCTTGTACTCTGCTGAGCGTGTCTCAGTGGCTCATCCTTTTCATTTATCTCCAATTGGTTCTGCTACATTCCATTTAAAATAAATCTAATCTATTAGTGTGACGCGCTTCCATCCGTATACAATACATTGGTTGCAAACACTATAGAAGTACAGAAAGGAGCTTTTCACAGATTGTGGACAGTTGTGTTTCAGTGTTCACTTCAGTCTGTGTTTTTTACTTTTTGAGTGCAGATCACGCTCCAGTTACATGTTCAAGCACTGCTGCTTGTACTCTGCTGAGCGTGTCTCAGTGGCTCATCCTTTTCATTTATCTCCAATTGGTTCTGCTACATTCCATTTAAAATAAATCTAATCTATTAGTGTGACGCGCTTCCATCCGTATACAATACATTGGTTGCAAACACTATAGAAGTACAGAAAGAGCTTTTCACAGATTTTGGACAGTTGTGTTTCAGTGTTCACTTCAGTCTGTGTTTTTTACTTTTTTGAGTGCAGATCACGCTCCAGTTACATGTTCAAGCACTGCTGCTTGTACTCTGCTGAGCGTGTCTCAGTGGCTCATCCTTTTCATTTATCTCCAATTGGTTCTGCTACATTCCATTTAAAATAAATCTAATCTATTAGTGTGACGCGCTTCCACCCGTATACAATACATTGGTTGCAAACAATATAGAAGTACACAAACGGGCCTTTCACAGCTACTGAACATGGGTTTTTTAATTTTTAACTAAAATATGTATTTTTTCAAATGACACAAATATAAGTAATGTTGAAGAGGAATAGTCCTACATCCATTGTTTGCACAATATTACAGGTGTACATCATGTCCCTTAATCAACAATGTATTATTATATTTACTTGTATGCTTTTATTTAAAAGCCAAGAACACAGAAGGATAACCTTCACACTGCAGCTGTTGTCAAAGTTCAACCCACATTATGCACTTCCAACATTGCAGCATTTGAGGCATGATGTGAGTTGGATTGGTCAAAGTTATGGAGTGAGAAGGTTCACCATCAGTACCCTATAGCATAAGTATGCTTTTGTGTTAGCATTTGTGTTAGACATGTGGATATCTGCCATAATATGTCACAATTATTTAGTTACAGATTTGTTACCAACACTAATCATTGAATGGTTTTAAATTTGACGTTTCACTTGTTTACAGCTTAGAAATAAGGGTGTAGCCTGATATCTATGTGTAGCACTAGCCACTTTAACATGTCATGTTTTTTTAAACATGTGTAGCTAGGTAGCAGTAATTTTTGCCGGACACACAGCAGGGGAACAGCAGGCGTTACTGAACCCCACTATCACTATAGCTTGTGTATTGGTCTGTGGACACGACACTTCTGAGCAGCAACTGGCAGTGTTGTAGCCCAGGGAGTATAGCTCAGGTGGTAGAAAGATGAACATAACAGGAGACATGGAAAACGTTGTCAACCAGTTAGTTAATCTGAAACCGGACAGGCAAATTCAGGCGAGATCCATGCCTAGTTCATTTTCAGAAAAGTAAGCCGTTCTACATTATCGTAGGATAGTCGCATGCAACGGTCTGTTAGTACACCACCTGCAGCAGTAAAGACGCGCTCCGATAATACACTGCCAGCAGATCAAGCCAGCACCTCCAATGCATACTGGCTAAGCTCTGGCCATGTATCCAGCTTAGAGACACAAAACTTGAATGGGGAAGAGCCATCTGGGAGTACACTGAGAGGGCAAGACATGTAGTCTGTCACCATCTTACGGAAATGTTGCCTCCTGCTGACTGGAGCCGTCTCGGATGGTGTAGACATTGGTGGCGCTGCCACAAAACTTCGACACATTTGGAACATACTGTTCTTGCCCTGTGCAGAGGCGCTGCTTGTGCTCCCTCTTGTTGCAGAGCTGTCTCCACTGCCTCGACGCACAGAGCTGCTTTGTAAATCAGTAGCAGCAGCAGTGCTCTCGGCTGGAATGGAGAACATTATGGATTGCACCAGTGTGTCTTGGTACTTCCGCATTTTACGCTCCCGGTTCAACGGTGTGATGAGGCTTTGTAAGTTGTCCCGGTAGCGAGGGTCTAGGAGGGTGTACACCCAATAATCAGACGTGGTGTGAATGTGTTCGATGCGGCGGTCGTTTCTCAGCCACTGCAGCATGAAATCAACCATGTGCTGCAGACTCCCAACTGGCCAAGAAACGTTGTCCCCTGCAAGAGGCGTCATCTCCGCCTGCTGTGCATCACCCCACCCTTGGTCTACATACTGACTAGAGCATTGTCTACCTCCCTCTGGAGCGATGTCTTCCTCCTCCATTGACTCCTCCTCATCCTCCTCACAAAGTCCTTCAAATACATATAAATTTACAAAATTTAAAACTCAAAATTTAAAAACTTTGTATCATAATTCTGTAACATCAGTTTATGGAAACACAATAGCATTACAAAAGGATAGACAAAAAATGTACATTATGTGCTTTGTAAATACATTAAAAGTTTGTAATGGTTATGAAAATATAGACAGCGACTCTGGAGGTTCAATTGTTGATACAGCATGGTACTTTGAAAGTCCTCCAGCCCTTTGTGAGGAACCACGTTGCGCTGACTGTCCAGAAGGTGATGGAATTTGTGACTCCTCATCCTCCACCTCTTCCAAAACCTCATGCCTTAGTGCTTGCAGTGTTTTTTGAAGCAGGCAGATAAGGGGGACAGTCAGGCTGACTAGTGCATCATCTGCACTCGCCATCCGCGTTGACTCATCAAACGCACGCAAAACGTGGCAGATATCCTTCATAGAGTTATTCGCCACTCATTACACTGGCAGTGGCTGCCCATTCATTATAGGATCCAATTCTAATTACTGGTTCTCACCAACATAGCTCTCCACAGCGCAGCACCCCCCTACATCTCCTCCCTTATTTATATTTATCGGCCTAACCGACTGCTGCACTCTGCAAACGACCTTCGACTAACCTCTGCACTAATCCGTACCTCCCACTCCCAACTCCAAGACTTCACCCGCGCTGCGCCAATCCTCTGGAATGCTCTACCCCAAGAAATTAGGACTATCCGCAATTTGGATGGTTTCAGGCGCTCCCTCAAAACACATTTGTTCACAGTGGCCTATCACATTCACTAATCAAAGTCATTCTATGTGTAATTCTGTGTGTGTAGCCCATTCACTATCTCCATGCATCCCTCACTTCCTTAAAATGGCTGGACCATCATTGTAAAAACACACATTGTATATAAACACCTGTACTTTGTATCTCCCACACCTCATTGTAGATTGTAAGCTTTCACCAGCAGGGGCGGCTGATTTTGCTTTAATTATTGTATTGTTAACGTTGTTACTTATGACTCGTGTTTTGAAACTGTTAAACTGTAAAGCACTGCGGAATATTATGGCGCTATATAAATAAATAATATTATTATTCTTATTATAGAGGCCCACTCAGTAGTGGTGAAGTGTGAACGCCGCAAATTGCGAGTTGACTGCGCCTGATGCAGCTGATACTCCATTACTGTTGGCTGCTGCTCACACAACCGCTCCAACATATGTAACGAGGAATTCCACCTGGTGGGTACGTCACATATAATGCGATGTTCATGAAGGTGAAATCTGCGTTGCAGAGCTGCAATCAGCGATCTGGCCATGCTGGAACGTCGCAAGTGAGCGCACTCTAGGCGGACCTTGTGCAGCAGTGCATCAAGATCCGGATAGTCCCTCAAAAAACTCTGCACGACCAAGTTGAGCACATATGACAGACATGGTATGTGAGTGAGGTTGCCAAGGCCCAGAGCTGACACCAGATTTCGGCCATTGTCACACACTACCAAGCCTGCCTGTAGATTCTCTTCCAAAAACCACACGTCGCTCTCCTGCTTTATGGCATTACAGAGCTCCTGCGCTGTGTGGCTAAGATTCCCCATGGAAATTAATTTCAGGATGGCCTGTTGACATTTGGACACGGCTGTGCTCATATCGGTCGCAACAGGTAAACGTTCACGGGTCCATGTGGAGGTAGACCGTGACGGCTCCTGCAGCGATGATTCTGAGGAACTGGAATAGGAGGAGGAATCAATGTGTACAGACTTGATTCCTGCAATCCTTGGAGTTGGCAGAACACGTACAGCGCCACTCGCAAGATCAGTACCCGGCTGCACAACATTGACCCAATGGGCAGTGAGGGAAAGGTATTGTCCCTGGCCATGGGTGTTAGAACCCTCTTGTTAGGTTTTGTTTCAGTTTGCTGGTCACATGACCTTTTTTCCCTATTTAGTCTGGCTCCGCCCTTCTGGCTTTGCTTGACTTCATTGTATTATCTACTGTTAAGCTAGCCGGGTGCTTAGGTGCCTTAATCTGTGAGTTTTGCTTGATGTTAGGATCACAAAGTATTTATTTTTTCTGTTTAATTATCCATGCTACAATTTATGTTAGGACTAGGAGGTGTCCACCTTTTCTCCCAGTCCCTAGATCTTGTAGGGATTACTCCCTCGCAACTATAGGTCTTCGTTCACACTAGATGAGGACTTTAGCGGGTCTGGTCGCAGGATCAGGTTCCCCGTTACATCGTAGGGATTCAGCTTAGTTGTATTGTAGGGACAGAATTCCCTTCTTTCCTTACTGGTTGTAGCAGATCATAACAATGGGTACTGGTCCACGCATCGGTGGTCAGGTGGACCTTGCTACTGAGGGCTTTTAGTAGCGCATGTTTAATTTTTCCCTCAACATGCTTTTGCAGACCAGGGACGGCTTGCCTGCTGAAATGAAATCGGCTTGGCACATTGTATTGTGGGATTGACAATGATATTCAGTTACGGAAACTGTCTGTCTCCACCAGCCTGAATCACAGCATTTCAAGGGACAGGAGTTTTGCAATGCCAGCATTCAGAGCCTGTGCTCGTGCATGGTTTGCGGAGTATGGCCGTGTTTTATCCATGCCTGTGCTACCGCTGGCTGTTTTGTGGCCTGGGAGTGTGAGGATGACAGGGAACTTGCTGCTGTGTGTGGAATAACAGTTTGTCTCTGGACAACAGTGGCCGAGGTTCTTCCATGGCGATCCTGTGAGGAAGCATAACCAGCTGTGTGTGAGCTCGATGAAGAGGCTTCAACACAACCTGAAGATGTAGGTGCTGCTGTAGGTTGGCCTACATCTCCAGTGTGTCTTTGTAACTCAACTACGTGCTTTGTCCGCACATGTTTCCACATATTTGTGGTATTGAGGTGACTGACACTTTTAGCTATTTTTTAATTTTTGATTACACAGCTTGCATTTCACATAGCAAATATCATGTGCAAGTGTGTGAAAAAAGGACCACGCAGTGCAAGTCCTGGGAGCGCACGTTTTGACTTTTGGAAGACAACTGCTCCGAACAGGTGCCAAACTGGAGGCTACAGGCAACCGAGTCTGCAGCCTAACTCTCCCTCCTGTTTGTACCGTTGGGGCAATGTCTTCCTCTATCTTCCTTCTATCACTAACCATTTCTCTAGGCCTCTCCCAGCTTTCAACCAAAGTACTGGTTCTCACCCACAAAGCTCTCCACAGTGCAGCACCCCTCCTACATCTCCTCCCTCATTTCTATCTATCGGCCTAACCGACTGCTGCGCTCTGCAAACGACTTTCGACTAACCTCTGCACTAATACGTACCTCCCACTCCCGACTCCAAGACTTCTCCTGCTCTACGCCAATCCTCTGGAATGCTGTACCCCAAGAAATTAGGACTATCCACAATTTGCATGGTTTCAGGCGCTCCCTCAAAACACATTTGTTCAGAGCGGCCTATTACATTCACTAATCAAGTCATTCTATGTATTCTGTGTAAGTGTGTGTGTGTCTCTAGCCCATTCACTATCTCCATCCCTCAGTCCCTTAAGATGGCTGGAACATCATTGTAAATGCACCATTGTATATAAACACCTATACTTTGTATCTCCCCCATCTCATTGTACATTGTAAGCTGTTCACGAGCAGGGGCGACTTATTTAGCTTAAATTATTGTATTGTTAACGTTGTTACTTATGACTTGTGTTCTGAAACTGCTAAACTGTAAAGCGCTGCGGAATATGATGGCACTATATAAATAAATATTATTATTATTCCTCTGAGCTGCTCCCACCACCTTCCTGTTCTTCATGCCATGTTGGGTATTGGACTCATCATCTCCACTACCCTTCCAACACCTGCTGTTGGGTGGTCTGGCCAGCACCATGCTCAACAGAAACTGGCACCTGGGTCTCATCATCATCATCAGATGCGTTCTGCGTGTGCTGACCATCGGCACTGTCTCACCCGCCTCTTCAGATTCAGAGAGACACAGCTGTTGCGCATCACTGCATACTCCCCTCTTCTTCACATTACAGAATGCTGCTTGGCTGGGCCCCTGTTTGCAAGCCAATAGATTCTGAGAACAGAAGCAGACACTCAGCTGGCTCCTGTACAGAAACTCTCTGACTGCCTGGGCAATTTGCCAGGCGGTGAAGAGACAGATGGTTGCCCAACATGCTGTGGTCCTGAAGGAGGTGGAAGCAATTGAAGTCGATGCATTGGCTGAGATCCAAACAACAACGGCTTCAATTTGTTCTTCCCGCAGCAGGGGGGTACTCCGAGCTCCTACAAAAGTGCGCATAAAGGAACGCTCACGGCCGGGGAAAACTGGTGGATGCTGTGTCACTGGGGGCCGCAGCAGCCACAGAATCCCCACGTCCTCTCCCTGAAGAAACTCCACGACCACGTGCCTTACTCCCTGCCTTCTTCATCTTGGTAGATTGATAAAGAAAGTCTGAAAAGTTATAAGGCCTAAGTGTGGTTATTCCGCAGAGACTGCAGTGAACACTGCACACAACTGTTCAGTAGGTGTGAAAGGCCCCTTTGTGTACTTCTATAGTGTTTTTGCAACCAATGTATTGTATACGGATGGAAGCGCGTCACACTAATAGATTTTATTTATTTGTAATAGAATGGAGCAGCAACAAATAGAGAAAAATTTCAAGGATGTGCCAGTGACACACGCTCAGCAGACTACAACCAGCAGTGGTTGAAGAACTAACTGGAGCGTGATCTGCACTCCAAAAAGGAAAACCTCAGACTACAGTGAACACTGCACACAACTGTTCACTACCCAACGCGTCTCAGCAGGAAGGCAGTCTGTGCGTCAAAACAAAGGCGCAAGCATACATCCACGTACCCTGTTTATAAAGCTATATAAAAAAAAATTATGTAGTAGTGACGCACACTTTATTGAGGTACAGTATTACATCGCCATTCACCATCTGTGGCTATGCAGTCTCATCTATATATACCTTATCTATCCGTTGTCATGCTTGCAAGTCGACAGTCAGGCATAAATAGCAATTTTCGCTAGCACTATGCACTTTTTAAAGGTTATGTTTGTTATAAACATGATTATTGCCACATATTATGAGTATTACATGATGGAAATTGTATAATTTTTGTATAAACTGTTTAGTGACATTATTCAGCAAATGTAACATTTTAGTAATGTCACAGATAACTTGTAATGCTGATGATGTTTTGAAGTCAGACATTCATTGTCTATACAATAAAAATGGTGTACATACTGTTACTTATCCATCATTAATGGATTCAGATATGTACTTGTATGCTTTTATGTACAACCATATAGCAGATTCCTTAACTAATTTATTTTGTGGTTTGCATTGCTGTTCAACATGTTAATGTATGTGTTTATGTTTGTCAATTCTTTATCTAGATATTAGTTTAAATGAAATCATCATCTTATGGTAGTAAAGGTTATCTTTCTCTTGTTTGAAGTATAGACATTTAAAATTGACAGGTAACAAGGAAATTACTTGATCTAGTATTTAAACATCCTCCTTGACCCTGGCTCCAACACCGCAGTTGTTGCTCGGAAGTGCTGTTAGCACAGTCAACACTTGCTCCTGTGTTACTGGGGTTCAGTAACGTCAGCTGGTCCTCGGTTGTGCCATTGGCTCTTTTCCTTCTGCTGCCCCTCCGGGTTCCAGCACAGTCAGCTGGTCCTCGTTACTTGCATTGCTCTTGTACCTTCTGCTACCCGTCCGGGTTCCAGTACCGTCAACTGGTTCTCCGCAGTGCCTTTGTCTAGGTGCCTCCATCTCGGTATCCGAGTTCCAGCAACGTCTGCTGGTCCTTGGTACTGCTTTGGAGCACAGGTACCTCCTGCTTAGTAACCGTGTCCCAGTAACGTCAGCTGGTCCTCGGTTGTGCCATTGGCTCTTTTCCTTCTGCTGCCCCTCGGGTTCCAGTACCGTCAACTGGTTCTCCGCAGTGCTTTGGTCTAGGTGCCTCCATCTCGGTATCCGAGTTCCAGCAACGTCTGCTGGTCCTTGGTAGTGCTTTGGAGCACAGGTACCTCCTGCTTAGTAACCGTGTCCCAGTAACATCAGCTGGTACAAGATTGTGCTACAAATACAAGATACGGAACAAGAGACACAAGAACAATAAGCAGAAGATCTAAAGCAGAAGACATGAAGTATAAGACCAAAATGAAGAGCAAAATATATGCTCTAATTCTAAGCAGAAGAAGACTAAGCAGTGTATGGGGTGAGTCCGTTCCTCTCGTGGTGCCCCTGGAAAAATGCCTGCTGCTGCAGGCTAAAAGAACACGGACAAATACTGTTGTAATTTAAATCTTTTGTGACAGCAAGAACGGAAGGATGAAAAATTCATACTTTGACAGATTACAAGTACAGGATTCTCTGTCACAAATAAGAATATGATGAAGAAGATGAAGCAGAATATGAATAAGAATAATAGTTTAATAAGAAGAATATGAGTATGTTAACAAAGATGAATAGCAAGAAGTTTAAGAAGAAGATAAAGAAGGTGAAGATGAAGAATAATTTGATGAAAAAGATGATGCTGCAGAAGATTTATGAAGGAGAAAGTGTGGTGAAAAGTTAAAAAGGTGAAGATGAAGAGCATGGAAGTTGTTAATACACTATTTGCCAAAATATAAAAAACGTTAACATTGTCAATTTCTTCGTCAATCCGAACATCTTTAAAAAAAAAAATATTTATGCTATTCCATTTGATTGGGTTAAAACATCTTATGCCTTTAATGTCTCCTCAACCTTCCCCAATACATTCTACATTACTCTTTCTTGTTTTCCTTCATGTACAATTAACCAACAAGGCAACATGGGTTTTTTTTAATTTCGATATTTTGTTCCCATAGACTTACATGGACTTCCGGTATCGATATCGGGTATCGCCGATATTTTAGTGATATCGGCGTATACCATTCCGATTCCGATACTTTAGGATATCGGAAGTATCGCTCAACTCTAATCAGGACTAATTAACAACAGATACTGAAAGCAAAAGTTTAAATACTTTTACCATTAACAGATGTGATATTGGGTCATTTTCCTCATTAAAAATTATGTCTAATATCTTTTGACTCACTTGTTTGATTTTTTTTATACTTTTAGGACTTGCTTGAAAATCTGATAGTTTTAAATCAAATGTTTGCAGTTGGTTCTGAAGGGTTCACAAACTTTCAATCACCACTGTTACTTGTTTTTGCTGCTCAGAAACAGATGTTAAACGTGTTATGCTACCTTGAAAGTCAAATGATTTATTAGTAGAGTGCCAAGATGGTAGCAGTGGTTTGATTTAAGGAGTTGCTGGGATAAGGTAGATACTTCTTACCTACATTGATACAGTGTAGAAAACTGCAGACTTGTGACAGTTACTCTCAGACTGTGTATGTTTCCAGTGTCTAACGACATATTCCAAAATATGATATTAGATGGTTGCATACTTTTTAATTAAGGAATGACTGAGGTTTTAAGCACAACAATGTTCTACACCTCCATGAAATATTTCTTTCAACTAATATTTCCATATAAATGTTAAATGAATTGCATTAGTTACATAAGTTACTTTTTTATACACAAATTGATCACAAAGAAAGACAGAGCAGACTTGTAAAGCTTTTTTCTTTTTACGAAATCTTGCTGAGGATAAATTACTGTTATTACCATAAGTGCCGGACCTCCCAAAAATTGTACAAATCAAAAAACATTGTAGACAGTGTTAATTACATTAAAATCACAAACTTCAAAATAATATCTGGTATAAAAAAGCCAAATAAATTAAAATCTATAAAAAAAAATTATCAGAAAAAGTGGTGTTTATCACAAAATCAAATTATGTAAATTCATGAAACAAATATATAATAATATGTATCAGTCACATCTTCTGTTTTTATAGAGGTTTTGTCAATTTAATTATTCAAAATTAAACACTGTCCTTCAGCAATATTCTATCTACAGTACAACCGTACTCCCATACAATAACAGCTAATGTGAATCCCTCTTTATGCTTAATCATAATGTTAAAAGCCAAAATAAATACCTATACAAATATATATTATATATATTATATATTATCTTCAAATATATATTATCTTCAAATGGACACACAAGGGAAATATTAAAAGTATATTTTTAAAATTACATTTGATTAATAGTTTTAGGATTCAGTACAATTACCATCACAAGGTTGAAAGTTGAGCAAAAGGTATGAATTTTCTTTAATAATTATTTGGATGCTTACTGGAACCTTGCACTGAGATCCTTTTGTCCTCAAACTTTTATTTTTTAACATCCACCAATCAAGAAATCATCATTTTTAGATTTTGGAAAATCTCTGGATGCACTAGTCTCAGAAATATAAGTGGCAAACAAGTAATTATTTAGAAATGTAATTACAGATCACCATCAAACATTCATTAATCTGAGCATTCTTTATCGAAAGGAAATGAAATGGAAAAGGAAGAGAAATTTCATATTTTTAGGCACTAAATGTTAAATATAAATATTGTCCTTAAATAATGAAACAATTAAAATACCGATTAATGTAATAATATTTTGTTCTTTTGAATTAAAGACATAACTTAGAAGACAAATTAAAACATGAAAAATAATGAATTAAAAGCATTTCCAATATCATTTTCATTATACATATTTCTGTTTTGATGCTTTAAATATATATTACTAATGTTATGAAAATTTTATAATACAATTACTAGTTTTCATGTCATTGTATAACATAAAATTATTTAGCAGAACATGTTAATTTTAATGAAAGTTAAATTAAATGAAACATTCAGAGCAAATTCGTCTCCAAGAAAGATGCAATTTATCAACCTCATTTTCTAGCATTGTTTGTAATCTACATATTTTTTCAGAAATTCAGTACTTATGAAACAACTTTATTTTAGTTGTTTGGAAATTATGTTCACGTTAGTCTTAATTTTTCTAAAAAAAATTTTTTATAAAATAGTAGATACAATAATTGAACAACCATTTGCTGCTATTAATTGCTTTTACTATCACTATCTGGGTAATTAATTATACATAGATACGCAAAAAAAGTTTAAGGGTAAGTTCACATGGGGCTTTTTTGCTGCTTTTTTTTGCTGCTTTTTTTTCTGCAGCAAAACCTAATTTCTTGGCAGGAAAGAAAGCTGCGGGAAAACTTTAGGTTTAGGTGCATTTTTGATGCGTTTTTGGTGTGGTTTTGGTGCGGTTTTTTGGTGCATTTTTGGTGTATTTTTGTGTCTCTTTGTCCATGCTAATGTCCATGACTTTTCTGCAGCAAAATCGCTGCAAATAATATACCTGCGTTTTTTCTGCATTTTTGCA